>LPNX010885338.1:0-16561 GCA_001517045.1 Pseudotsuga menziesii | reverse complement strand
AGATAACCAAAATAATAAGTGAGAGTCTATGCGGTTATCATAAACTAAAATAATTAAATAAATATTCTATCCTAAAGCTTAAGTAGGAACTAGTAGAAAAAGTTCCTAGTTAAACAAAATAACTATTAATTTTATATAAATAAATTAAAGATTATTTTCAAGAATGTAATGAATTCTTGGTTTAACTAAATTTTAAACCAACTTCACTCTGCTAAAATATTTTCTATAAGACCCAATCCAAGACAAGGATTAGGGATTTGATCATTATTTATGAATGAATTGAAAGAACATTTTCTCTAAAAACAAGCATTCTTATATAGAGCCTTATTCTCCAAACAATGACATCCCACCTTTAGGAGTTCTAGGTCACTTGCATGTTGGAGCCAACTCGAGGGGGGAGGGGGGGTCTAGATTAGAACCAGGAACGGTTTTGGGTTATGGTTGGGAGGAACATGGTAGTTTCAAAGTTACCTGGTTATTATTTCTTAGATCAAAGATAGCTGGGTTTTTATTAATTATTGGTGTTTCAGTGTGCATGGTTCTTTAGCCATTAAAAAGCTGCATAGTTGTAGGTATGAGGCTTCTACATTTCCAAGTTATTTTAATTAAGTTTACAAGTTGTAATTATATCTATTAGGATTTGGATTAAGATATGTAATTTTTACTGTCCACTAATTTGAATAAATGTTTCAGGTTTTTTGTATTAGATAAATTAGAATCTGAGTTTTTAACTCTTATTTAGATTACAGGGTGGAATTCATATAAAAGTTGTATTAAACTAGTTTCACAAGTTTATATTTAAACGTTAGGGTGTAGCCTAGATCCAACCTTTAGTTTTCTGAATGAATTTAATAACCAAACCTCTTTCAAACCATAGTGAAATTAAACCCTACTTCACATCATCATTCTCATTTTAAAAACAAAGTATGAAAAGATCAAATCCTTAAGTATAAAATTTCCAAAAATTCACAAAGGCCTACGACCTTATTAAGATAATAAAAACTCATCAAATTTATCCATCCAATTAAATCCACTAAATGAAATAGATAAAAAAATTAGATGCATCCACATTATCATTTAAACTACTCATTAACCAAAACTAATAAACAGTTTAAACATACCTAATCAAATAAACCAGTTATTGAATCCCTTAATTAAATCAAATAAACCATATAAAGGATGCATAAGAGTTGTTCCTTTATACATTTAACAAATCAATACATAGGATAAAAAAATATTCATAAACGTAAACCAAGGATCTAATCCCTTAACCCGCACACCTAAAACATACACATGCATATTACATTTTCCAACAACAAAAATACAAATACATATAACCTATCTACACTACAAGAATACAAATGAAAGCACCAATAGAATCCTTATCATTTCCTCATACAAAGGCTGAGAGCCTGCCAACGCTCCAAGAGGAATAATTTACATTATTAAATCCTAAAAATAAACACATTCAAATATATAAACAAAATGCTTTAAGCCAATATCGAATCCTATTAAGGATTGGCCAGGCTGCCTCTACGATTTCCAACTTAAAATAATTACACAAACACTAGGAATAATTCCATTACAAACATAACCATAAATCAACTATTAAAAACCCCAAATCAAATAACATAAGCTATTTCTAGGAGCGTTAAATAGTATTACATAACTTAACCAGCATAAACTATATCTCATCCATCGAACCCGAGATTGAATCTCCTAAGTTCCAGACGAGAGTGTTTGAATAATAAACATAAAACAATCCTTAAACTATTGCGAACCAAGGTCGAATCCGGTGAGCTTCAGTTGGGATTATTGGATTTATGCCTAATATATAATAAATAAACACCTAACCACATATTAGGCCCATTAAAACAAATTACTGTAAGTCTATACATATGGGGAATAACTTATAAAATCAACAGACACACAGGTTGTGCCATATAGGAAATCTCGGGCCACCCGATTACGACCGCCATTAAAACCATTATATAGAAACAAAACAATGATTACATTATCACCTAGAGTAACTATTATGAAAAAAAACATATAAATAGAACCAAGGTTTCCGTCAGCAACATACAAAATGCTTTTGAATGAAAATTACAACGAATCCGTAAACACACACACATGAATACACTACGAAAACTAAATCGAGGGAAGCCACGGATTTTCCATTGTCTTTATTAATAGAAGAGAAATTCCCAAAATTGAAACCATCTAATAAATTAACAGACTAAAATCCATTTAAAATGTTGAATCATTCCCATCAATCATTGTAACATATCCAAAACTCTTCCATGTATATCCTGAGATAATGGGGTAAATATTTCACTTTTACTATATCAACAAACCCATCATGTTAGTATTTTGAGAGTGTGCAATCACATTAATGTAAACTCTACTATCATTTGCATCTAAGAAAACTGTAATTTCACTAAATTAAGTTACACTCATTAGTTTACAATAGAGCTATACCAATGACCATAGTAGTACCAGAATAATGGTAATAAATTTAAGATAATATAAGTGAATATTATTGAAGTTTAAGATACATATGACTATTTCATTAGTCACTAGAGTATCCCAGGATTGGGATAACAACTACACATCAACCTTTTATTTTAAAGGTCGCTGACATTCCTCATAACAAGGTACCATCGGTGTGCTTGTATTATTGGACCCAACCATCCAAGTTGATGCATGATGCTCGAGTGGGATACACAACAAAGTTAAACACACTACATATTATAGAAACAACTAAACTAAGGAATATGCGCCTATACAACAAATTGATTTTACACTTGTTTTTTCGAGAGCTATTCCACCATTGTAATGCAACTCATGCAACCACCACTTTATGTAACTTAAGATGCATATTAGTCCCATAAATCAAAGAGCATAAATCTTATACACAAGGTAAATTAAATCCATAAAAAAGTAATTGTTCAGAGTACTCCTTTTGAGCTTGGCGACTGAAAATGTGTGTATGACCTTCCTCCCAACCATAGGCTTCATATGATGTGTTGTTTTCTCATCTAAAACCACCCCTGAGATGGCAGACGAATCCACTAAGATAAGGCTTAAGATTCCAATGCAGTTCAGGGCTTAAACCAGCTAGAAACACCAGTTAACCTTTAAGCCAAAACCATTCCACACACAACATAGTAATCACTGATTCTGTTAATTTAAACAAATGCAAAACAATTGCAAAAATTGAATCCCCTAACCAATATCAAGATTGGAGTTCCTGAACATGGTGAAGATATATACAACAATGGGGTGGAAAATATGCTTTAATAACAAATTTACTTACTAAAAACAATCCACCTTTATCAAGAATCTCCTAAAATTTTGAATATAGGCGGATTAATAATCCTCCCACTTAATAAAATATCTTAATATATACATTATGGAGCTATTTTTCAATACTTAATAAAAGCAATCCACCTTTAACAAGAATATTCTAAAATTTTAAATATAAGTGGCTTACCATTGCTTCGACTTAATAAATTATCTTAGTATACACATTATGGAGTTACTTCTCAATACTTAGTAAAAACAATCCACCTTTATCAAGAATCTCCTAACCTTTTAAATATAAGTGGCTTACCAATCCTTCCAGTTAATAAAATATCTTAATATATACATTATGGAGTTACTTCTCAATACTTAGTAAAAACAATCCACCTTTATCAAGAATCTCCTAATTTTATAAATATAGGTGGCTTACCAATCCTTCCACTTAATAAAATATCTTAGTATACACATTATGGAGTTACTTCTCAATTTAATATGTTTATATATTCCAAGAGAGTATCCACTCTCTTTCCTGATGGAGTTATGGAGTTACAAGTTATGAACCTTATGGAAGTACCTTTCATAAAATTACACATGTGTAGGTTCTTACACTTTAAAAATTACATAACAATTAAAATAAAGATATATCTAACTTACCCGCCATTACTCAAGGAGTTATCTCCTCGTACAAAACTAAACAACATCATATAAGGTAATAGCGGCTCATCATCCATATGCATGACAATATGTCATAAAGGTTTTGGGCATGGATATCTTCTTGTAGCCACCCATTCCCAAACTAACACGCAATTAACATACTGCAAGCATGAGAAAGGATGGACTAGTTTTCCTTTGGCAACTGCCCTCTTGACCCACTATAATTTATAAAATTGCATCTAAACCATATTTGTATTTGTCATAATCTTCGTTAAATGATTCAATTTCAATGATTTTTCTAGAACATCTACACGTCTTTGACATAATGATTGTAACGTATGTATGACAGTGGACTTGGATTCTGATGCAACAAAAGGGGACTTTGCCTGCTTAACATATAAAGAACGTGTACTTGCCAAACAGAGTTCCCAGCTACCAACATTCATAATCAAATATAAGAGCGACAGGGAAGGAAAATTTCAAAATACATATCTACAAACCAAACAAGCAGGCTATCACAGATCCAATCTATACTAACATCTTAGCAATGTACTTGGAAGGAATTCATATGCAAATAAATTAAAACGCAGGCTATAGCAGATCCATTTTTAGATCTAAACATACAAATCAAATCGCAAGTACCTAAGGAGAATAACTTACATATCTAAATGTATAATTGAAATCGTAGGAAAAGAGGATATCCTTATTGAATTCTAGATACAATTCCAGGTCCAGATTCGGTCATAGTAGATCCAGTAGAAGCATATTTAAATCTAGTATCAGGAATTATTTCCTTTACCAATTAACTGACAGGAAACAAAGGAAATAAACAAGTCGATAGCTTGCTCTAGAATCCAATCCATCGACATTGGCTTAAAAAATGCTAGATACATATCATCCAGGTTGTTATCTCTTCAACCCAAACAAAGAAACGTTGAGATTACTCTTGATTCGGAACAACGGTATGGCAGTAGCATAAGGACATAGTAACGTTAGCCCTCTAAAACTGAAATCCCCTTTTACACTACTTTACCTACGAGTTCCCCTCACATTGCCCATCTCGCCCCCTAAAGAAGAAAATATCAACCAATCCCCCTCTTGGTTTTCTAGCAGCCAAGCAATGTATAAAGACCTCTAAGTGTTTTTCTTTCAAAACCATCGGAAGACATATGGAAACAATTTTTTTTTTTTATGGGGACAATTCCCACAATTCTCTCATGGAAAGATCACACCATTGAATTTGATAACTCCTAAAAAAAATTATAAGAAATGATAATCCTTCCCACTATTATCTATCGTGTTCTATATACACAGATTGACGGTTATGCATATATTTTTAACCAAATATCCATATACATATTGTAAGGTAGAGATAAAGCATATCCAAAGCAATTCATAAACCATACAACGAAAAATGTATCCATATCAACAAACTTTATCATTTCCATATATAAAATCCCTAGTATATATATTGAGGTTCTTTTATTATCATTATGCCATAACAAAATACATACATATGTTTAGAGTTCTTTCACTATATAACATAGATGTCTTACTGTCATAATAGATTTAATATATAATACTCACTTAACCCAAATATATGTATGTATGTATTAATCTCATCATAAATATATATAAGAACACTAGATTATGGCTTTCATATATATATATATAACCATTCTTTAGTTTTCGTTATAACTAGGTATGATTTTCATTTATCATCACAAAATGTTCAAGATTTCAACGAGTCTAACTAGTTCATTTGATCAATAGTACCTTTACTAGCTACCTAAGGCTTTCGTAGCAGTTAGCCTCTACCCCTAGTGGATTCGTCACTGTTATCATTTTAGTTGCACACACTTTTCAGTATCCTACAATTTATAAATTTCATCTATTATTTGATGAGGCTAGGATTTATACTTACACTTCTCATTACTTACGCTTTACCACTTTTTGCTTGCATACTAAGGAGATGTTACATTCTCTTTCCCTTATAATTAACACTGTCCTTGGTCTTTATGCTTTTTAACAATTTGTGTTCCGCACTTGAGTTCATCTTTTGTTCTCTTTTTCTCTCTTTTCTTTGATCATCTTCAATCTTTTGTGATTCATGTAAGCTTTTATCCTTCACAACCTGTACTTTTGTACAACAAAAATAGGTGTTCCACAATTTATTCAGTAAACATGTTATCATAAGTCCTTTCATTAACACAAGAATTGTAAGTCACTGAACATATTTTAGCCTGTGTTTGTTCCTTATCCTCATAAAAAGGCTGAATACAAGATTACCATCAAAAGAGTTCATAAGTAATTCATAATTACTTATATTTTGAAGGAAACCTTTTTACCTCTGGTACATGGATGTTTTAACTAGCCCTCAACTTGACATAGACATCTCTATCAATCACAAGTTAGCATCATCCATTTCACATAATTTTAAATACTAACCTTGTAAAATGTACCATTCACACTCGCCCTTGAGGGAATTTTCCTACTTGAATATTCATAACATTTACACATTAAGACATTCAACAGTCTACTTATTAGGAAAAATCGTTAGTATGTATTTTATTGTTTCATCATGAAGTTGAACAACGTTTAATAACACTTTTGTTGATGAGAAAACTCTCCCTTGAGTTTTTCATCCTTAACATCTCTCTGCTAATCATGGAACTCTCTCTTGAGTTGATGACACCAATGGATCTTGCAGGCTAAAACTTTGAGGTTATTCTCCCTTTTGATTGCTAGTCAAAATTTTTCCCCTAAAAAACATCAAACAACATCTTGTTTTCCAGATGTCAACTTTGTGCCTAGGTCTTACGATTGATATCATAGACTCTTTCATAATTTCCCTCAAGCCTCCTTGCTTGAGTCCAGGAATTTATTTTCCAACCAGTCTCCTACTTGAGTCCAGGAAAAGTTACTTTAGCAAAGTAGAGCTGGATCCTCAATTTTTCGCATTGGTGTTCCCTTAGAGAAGAGGTTCCTTTCCTCTCAATCCTTTTCACTTGACTTCAGGAAAGTTCTTTTCCAGCCAGCCTTCAACTTTATTCCAGGGAAAGTTCTTTTAACTGTCATTGATTTATATTTTTTTTGTAGATTTGATATTTACAACATGCAACAATTAATATCAAATAGGTTCATATGGTTTTCTTACTCATGATTTAACATAGCTCTTCACGAATCCTTGGTCTTTATTTATAATCTTACCATATGCTTACCATGCCTATTATATTGTTTTCATGTCTTTCTTCAAGTTCCAAAAATATTGGTCATTGACATGATCATCTAGAATAAGCATCCTCTTTTTGTTCATATCATGGCTCTTTGTATTTTTATTGCTACCAAGTCTTAGTACCAGCAACTACTCTGAACAATGATAGTGATGATGACACATAATAGATTCTAAAAGAAATGATCCTTTATCATTTATCATGAAGATAATTTTACATTAATTCCTCTATAACTTACATTCATCATCGTCAACATTTTATTGGAATTTCATAATTCATTACTTCCTGCATTTTGTAAACATATGCAGTCATTTCGATAATGCTTCAATTTCCTTTTGTTTACGCCTTTTATCCTTTGTGGAGGATTACATCAATAAGTCATTCATTTAATGACTTTTGATGCCTATGACAATGTCTAATTCTAACCAAAGATATACTTAGCTATGCTTTAGAATGAGATATTGTAGTAAAAATTTGATATCGACTTATACTACCCAGAATAAAAATATTATTGTGGTTAATAACATAAGGTTATCCTCATAAAGATCAAGTTAAAAACTATCATAAATTAAAAGAAAAATCAAGATCTTCATAGACTAAGATCATAACCTGATCCTAGACTATGATATTGTTTGTTAACTAAATCTTCGGAAACACGTAAATCTCCCCAATTTATATGGAGAGAAGGTTCCAAAAACCCTTTTCATAGAGATTTTACCATGCAACCATATATACTCTAGTCATCAAACAATTTCGACAATTCAATTAAAATTTAACTTTCTTTAGCTTACATGTTGCACAATAACTCTTATGCAAAACTATTTTAATAAACAATAATTCAAAGAGTACATAACTTACTTGTATATATGCGGGTCCATTTGGCCATAGTGTTCGAACTTGAGGCTTTGATACCATTTGTAACATACCCAAAATTCTTCCATGTATATTCTGAGAAATTGGGGTAAATTTTTCGCTTTTACTATTTCAACAATCTAATCATGTTACTCTTTTGAGTGTGTAATCACACTAATGTAAACTCTACTATCATTTACATGTAATAAAACTGTAGTTTAATTAAATTAAGCTACACTTAGTAGCTAACAATAGAGCTATACAAATGACCATACTAGTACCAGAATAATGGTAAGAAATTTAATATAATGCAAGTGAATCTTATTGAAGTTTAAGATAGATACTAATGTTTCATTAATCACTAGAATATCCCTGGATTGGGATAGAAACTATACATTAACCCTTTATTTTGAAGGTCTTTGACATTCTCATAACAAGGTACCATCCTTGTATTTGTATTCTTGGGTGCAACCATTCAAGATGATGTTAGAATAATCAACCCATAGTTTAGTACCTTAGACATTAATTTAATTATTTTTGTCTTATTTGCCTAGTTCATGTGTCCCACCTTGTGCAAGTTGTGTTTTACCTATCCATAGTGGTCAAAATTGCCTTATTTGACTCATGTAGCACTTGGAAAACCTCAAGGAATCAATTCTGCTTTATTCCTGGCCTCCTACGCGTCCTTCTGCTTTTTCTACTTTATTGCCTGCTTTTTCAGTGTTTTAAGGCAAATGGAAAAGCTAGACTAGGTGAGGTGAACTAGGTTTTTGTCCTCTTCATCCTCCACTCTTTTCTCCTTGGAAAAGCATGTATGAGTTTTCATTCCATCACTCTTTATCTTGCCTAAGCCATTTTGCTAATTCGTGAGCTCCATGACAGATTTGGGATCAGCTTTTTACACCTATGGGGGATTTGCTTAATTTTAGTAAGCCTGCTTTATGCTAGATTCGAATTGCTCCTCATGCATTCAAATCCATGATGTATTTTATTTATTCAGAAACCTATTATGTTATAGTGTTGGCTATTGTACACTGAGTTAATACAGTTTAGTGTTCAGCTCCAATTTCAGTCTCTTTTGTGAGTGATTTTGCATGATCAATTGTTAATTATTGTGAGTAAAATTAATCTATCACTGGATTCAATTTCCACATGGTATTAGATCCATTGTAGATTGATTTATATCCTTCAAAATTGTTTTGCAGGTTCAACATCAGTGACTGGGAGCCTTCTACTGACAGCCGAGACAGATTTTCTAAGCTATGGATCAATCACAGAAAACTATCTTGACTCCCTTCAATTTATTTGAATGAAAAGTATAGATGGAGATACTATTAAGAGCGAAAGGCCTCTACAGGGTGACTATGGAAACAGAAGCAGAGCCCAATGCAGCTGCAGAGAAGATAAAATGGCACAACAGGAGGGATGAGGCCTATGGTCTCCTGTGTCTGAGTATTTCCAGAGACCTCCTTTTCCATCTTGATGGATTAACATCACCGAATGAATTATGGGAGAAGCTTGCTGATATTTTTGGAAAGACAAATGAAATGAGGGGACATCAAATTGAAAATGAGCTGATTTCTCTGAGTCCAAATAGCTTTGAATACCTGCAGCTATATTTCTCCAAGTTCAAAGCACTTGTTTTGCAGATGAAACAGCGTGGGATCGAAAAGAAGGATGATCAGCTCCTCTTGGCCATTCTCTCGAAGCTAGGCCCTGACTATTCAGTGTTTGTTTCGACCTTCTATGCCACAAAACTGACTTCTCGAACCTGGAAGATGCCTAGCCTTGTAGATTTCATGGAATCTCTCACACAAGAACAGGATAAGTTGGTGATGATGGGCACCATCAAACCATCCAAAGATCAGGATCTGATTGCTGGAGATTCAAACGTGGATTCAAAAAGCAAAAAGAAAGCTAAAAAGCCACCTAAGCAAAAGAGAGACAAGAAACAGTCTCCGAAGGAGCCACAAGGTTCCAAGAAGAACTACCAGAAGAAGAAATACAAAGGAGAAATGAGCAAGTGCACATACTGCAATAAGGGCAATCACACTAAAAGCTCTTGTATGAAGAAGAAAATAGACATGCTGACCCAACTCCTAGAGAAGAATGGCATCTCCCTTCTAGAAAGCTCAAAGAAGAGAGAAGGATGATCAAGTTCAGATGACAGAGAGAGAGTTCATGCATTGGTTGCTGGCACATCATGCTCACCCAGTTTTATCATTGATTCTGGAGCTTCAAGACACATGGTTTCGACCAAAAAGGCCTTCTCCTCACTTGACATGTCGAAAGGACCACCTATAGTACTGGGAGATGAGTCTCTCACTGAAATTTTGGGCAAAGGGAGGATTGATCTTGATCATGGTTAGTTCAGCAATGTGTTGTATGTGCCTGATCTTGCCTCCAACCTCTTGTCAGTGTACCAGATGAATCACACTGGATATCCTAGGAAAGTCATTTTCTCCCTTGATGAAGTTGAGATCACAGAGATCTCAAGTGGTAGAGTCATTGCAAAAGGAGTTGCAAATCATGCTCAAAAGGTATACATGTTCTCACACTTCCTACCCAACTCAAACCCCTCTGCTCTTCTGATTCATGCTAATGAGGCTAGCAAGCTTTGGCATGAAATATTTGGCCACCTAAATTACAAATATCTTTCTGATCTTAGTGAAAAAGAGATGGTCATAGGGTTTCCCAAGATAAAATTTTCCAAAGGAGTCTTCCAAGGTTGTATCCTAGGAAAACACCGAGAGCACAAATTTGAGAGAGCTAATCCACAGTGATGTTGCTGGCCCATTCCCTTATATGTCCATGAGTTGGGCCAAATATGCATTCACTTTTATTGATGACTTTTCCAGGTATTGTTGGGTTTACTTCCTGAAACACAAGTCTGAAGTTTTTGGCCTCTTCAAAGTCTTTAAGGCTTTAGTTGAATACCTGTCTGGGAGGAAACTCAAAGTACTCAGATCTGACAATGGTGGTGAGTATGTCAAGTCTGAGTTTATTAATTATTGTGCAGATGCATGTATTCAGATGCAGCATTCTATCCCTTACACACCACAGTAAAATTGTGTTGCTGAGAGGAAAAACACATCACTGAAGGAGATGGTAACATGCATGATGGAGGCCAAAACTTTGCCACCAAAGTACTGGGCCGAAGCTATAAACTGTGTAGCCTATATCTAGAATAGGGTGCCTCATAAACATCTTGAAGGTATGACTCCTTTCGAAGCATGGAGTGGGCACAAGCCAGATGTGACCAATTTCAGGATTTTTGGCTCAAAGGCTTGGGCTAGATTTCCAACAGAGAAAAGGAAGGCTTGGCAGCCCCAAAGCCAAGAGTGTCTTTTTGTTGGATACTTTGAAGATTAAAAAGGGTACAAGATGATAAATTTGAGCACAAACAAAGATTTCATTGAAAGGTGTGTTCAGTTTGAAGAACCCCTTGCAGCAGTGGAAGTTGGAGAAGCCTCTTCTCCACCTGAACCTCAGGAAGTAAGTAAAGAGTTTGTTGAACATGCTGATTCTGATTTTTCTAATAGAGATGAGTTTATTGCAGACCCTAACATCCCTACAAGGCCAAAATGGGTAGCCAAGACACTACATGCAGCAGGAGAGCTAGCTGGGGATCCCAATGACCCAAGGAGGAGTGGTCTGTGCATGAAGGATCCTATGTTTGCTGAAAAATGCTATTTTATGGTGGAGTCTAATCCTCAAACATATGAAGAATCAGTAGGAGATCCAATATGGAAAGCTTCCATGAAGGAGGATTTCAGCTCACTCCAGAAGAGCAACACATGGGAGCTAGTGGATCTTCCCCGAGGGAGAAAGTTAGTCCAGTGTAAGTGGGTCTATAAGACCAAATTTGCTGCCTATGGTTCACCACTGAAGTAAAAGGCGAGATTGGTAGCCAAAGGATACTCACAGGTTCATGGCATAGATTACAATGACACCTTTTCCCTAGTGGCAAAGATGGATTCCATCAGGCTAGCCTTAGCCATTGCAGCCTCAAGGCAATGGAAGGTACATCACATGGATGTAAAATGTGCCTTCTTGAATGGATATCTCACTGAAGAGATATATATGTAGCAGCCTCAAGGTTTTGCTACTAACCCTTCTCTTGTGTGCAGGTTGAGAAAGTCATTTTATGGGCTAAAGCAAGCCCCCAGGGCTTGGTATGCCAAGATCGATAGCTTCTTTCTATCACTGAATTTTGTTCAGTGCAAATCAGATCCAAATGCCTATTTGAAGTTATTTAATGGTTCATTAATGATCATTGTGTTATATGTTGATGGCATCCTCATTACAAGAATATCAAAGGATGAGATTGCTTCCTTAAAGGGTGCTATGAACCAAGCCTTCTCCATGACATATTTGGGGCTCTTAAGTCAATTTTTGGGGCTTGAGATTGCTCAAACCAAAGCTGGAATCAAGGTGCACCAGTCCACCAGTCCAAATATTCCTTGGAATTGCTGAAAAAATTCAAAATGAAGGATTGCAAAGCAATCAAAACTCCTTTCCTTTCAGGAGTGAAGCTGGAAGAAGCTTATTCTTCACCTATGGTAAACAATACACTGTGTAGGAAATTGATTGGATGTTTATTGTATCTGACACATACTAGACCTGATCTTTCTTATGCAGTAAGTGTGGCTTCTAGATACATGGATCAGCCTCATGAGATCCATTGGAAAGCAGCCAAAAGGATCCTTAACTTTTTTCAAGGAATAAGGACACATGGGATCTTCTACAAAGCAAAATCTGATCTTGATTTGATTGGATTTACTGACAGTGATTGGGAAGCTTGTCTTTTACCTATCCATAGTGGTCAAAATTGCCTTATTTGATTCATGTAGCACTTGGGAAACCTCAAGGAATCAATTCTGCTTTATTCCTGGCCTCCTAGGCGCCCTTCTACTTTTTCTGCTTTATTGCCTGCGTTTTCAGCGTTTTAAGGCAAATGGAAAAGCTAGACTAGGTGAGGTGAACTAGTTTTTTGTCCTCTTCATCCTCCACTCTTTTCTCCTTGGAAAAGCATGTATGAGTTGTCATTCCATCACTCTTTATCTTTCCTAATCCATTTTGCTAATTTGTGAGCTCCATGACAGATTTGGGATCAACTTTTTACACCTATGGGGGATTTGCTTAATTTTAGTAAGCCAGCTTTATGCTAGAATCGAATTGCTCCTCATGCATTCGAATCCCTGATGTGTTTTATTTATTCAGAAACCTATTATGTTATAGGGTTGGCTATTGTACACTGATTTAATACATCTTAGTGTTCAGCTCCAATTTCAATCTCTTTTGTGAGTGATTTTGCATGATCAATTGTTAATTGTTGTGAGTAAAATTAATCTATCACTGGGTTCAATTTCCACAGATGAAGCATGAGTCCTCAATGGGATAGACAACAAATTTAAACACGCTGCAGATGATAGAAACTACTAAAGTAATGAATATGCACCTTTACAACAAATTCATTTTACACTTGTTTTTTCGAGAGCTATTCCACCATTGTAATGCATCTCCTACAACTACCTCTTTATGTAACATAACATGCATATTAGTACCATAAATCTAAGAGAATAAATCTTATATACAAGGTAAATTACATCCATAAAAAAAACTAACGATTCAAAGTAGTTCTTTTGAGATTGGTGACTGAAAACATGGGTACGACCTTCCTCCCAACCATATGATTCATATGTCATGTTATTTTCCCTTCTAAAACTACCACCGAGATCGGAGACGAATCCATTAAGGTAGGGCTTAAGATTCTAATACATTTCAGGGTTTAAACCAGCTAGAAACACCAATTAACCTTTAATCCAAAACCATTCCACACACAACATAGGAATAGTTGGTTCTGTTAATTTAAACAAATGCAAAATAGTTGCAAAAATTGAATCCCCTAACCAATATCAAGATTGGATTTCTTGAACATGGTGCATATCTATACAACAATGGGGTGGAAAACATGCTTTAATAACAAATATACTTAGTAAAGAAAATCCACCTTTATTAAGAATCTCCTAAAATTTTGAGTATAGGTGGCTTACCAATCCTTCCACTTAATAAAATATATCAGTATATACATGACGGAGTTTCTTCTCAGTACTTAGTAAAAACAATCCATCTTTATCAATAATATCCTAACATTTTAAATATAGGTGGCTTAGAAATCATTCCACTTAATAAAATATCTTAATATATACATTATGGAGTTACTTTTCAATACTTAGTAAAAAAAATCTACCTTTATCAAGAATCTCCTAACCTCATGGTTAAATATAAGTGGATTACTAATCCTTCCACTTAAAAATATATCTTAATATATGCATTATGGAGATACTTTTCAACACTTAGTAAAAACAATCCACCTTTATCAAGAATCTCCTAACCTTTTAAATATAAGTGGCTTACCAATTCTTCCACTCAATAAAATCTCTTAGTATACACATTATGGAGTGACTTGTCAATACTTAGTAAAAACAATCCACCTTTATGAAGAATATCCTAACCTTTTAAACATAAGCGGTGTACCAATCCTTCCACTTAATAAAATATATTAATATATACATTATGGAGTTACTTCTCAATACTTAGTAAAAACAATCCACCTTTATCAAGAATCTCCTAACATTTTAAATATTGGTGGCTTACCAATACTTCCACTTAATAAAATATCTTAACATACACATTATGGATTTATGTCTCAATTTAATATGTTTATATGTTCAAAGAGAGTATCCGCTCTCTTTCCTTATCGAGTTAAATTTTAGGAACCATATGAAATTACTTTTTATAAAATTACACATGTGTAGGTTCTTACAATTGAACAATTCCATAACAATTAAAATAAAGATACATCTAACTTATCTACCATTTGATACATCTAACTTATCTTCCATTGCTTATGGAGTTATCTCCTTGCACAAAACCAACATCATATAAGGTAATAGTGGATCATCATCCATATGCATGACAATATGCCATAAAAGGTTTTGGGCATGGCTATCTTCTTGTAGCCACCCTTTCAAAAACTAACAAGTGATTAACATACTACAAGCATGAGAAAGGATGGGTCGATTCTCCTTTGACAACCACCCTCTTGACCAACTATCATTTCTCAAATTGCGTATTAACCATATTTGTATTTGTCATAATATTCGTTAAATGATTCAATTTCAATGATTTTTCTAGAACTTCTGCAATTCTTTGACATAATCACTATAACGTATGTATGCAATGGACTTGGATTGGTGATGCAACAAAAAGGGACTTAGTCTTATTAACATCTAAAGAACCTATACTGGCCAAATAGAGTTCCCAACTACTAACATTCTTAATCAAATATAAGAGAAATGGGGAAGCAAAATTTCAAAATATAGATCTACAAACCAAACAGGAAGGGTATCGTTGATCCAATCTATACTAACATATTGGAAATGTACTGGCAAGGATTTCATATGTAAATAAATTAAAACACATGCTATTGCAGATCCATTCTGAGATATAAACATAAAAATCAAATCACAAGTACCTAAGGAGAATAACTTACAAATCTAAATGTATAATTGAAATCGAAGGAAAAGAGGAGATACTTATCAAATTCGAGATACAATTCTAGGTCTAGATTTAGTTGTAATAGATCTAGTAGTAGCATATTCAAATCTAGTAGCAAGAATTCTTTCTCATACCAGTTGACCTAGTGGAAACAAAGGAAACAAAGGAATTATTTCTTGTACCAGTTGATCGAGTGGAAACGACGCTATGGAAGTAACATAAGGACATAGTAACATTCACCCTCCAAAACTGACCTCCCCCTTTAGGATGCTTTACCTTCAGGTTCCCCTCATATTGCCCATATTGCCCCCTAAAGAAGACAATCTCCACCAATCCAATTCTTCATTTTCCAGGAGCCAAGTGCGCATAAAGACCTCCAAGTGTTTGCATTTCAAAACCATCGAAAGACATATGGAAACAAATTTGTTTTGTTCTGTGGACAATTCCTGTTATTCTCTCGTGGATAGATCACACCATTGGATTTGATAACTCCTAAGAAAAATATAAAGTGAAAAGAAATGATAATCCTCCCCACTATTATCTATCATGTTCTATATACACGGATTGATGCTTATGCATATATTTTTACCCAGATCTCCATAGATATATTGTAATGTAGAGATAAACCATATCCAAAGCACTTCATAAACCATACAACGGAACAATTATCCATATCAACAAACTTTATCATTTCCATATGTAAATTCCATAGTATATATATTCAAGTTCATTTATTATCATTGTGCTATAACAAAATACATACATATGTTTAGAGTTATTTCACTATATAACATATAGATGCCTTCATGTCATAATAGATTTAATATATAATACTCACTTAACTCATAATATATATAGATATATAGTAAACATTTAATTCAGAATATATATATTAATCTCATCATAAATATATATAAGAACACTAGAATATGGCTTATATATATATATATATATAT
>LPNX010885331.1:232526-289419 GCA_001517045.1 Pseudotsuga menziesii | reverse complement strand
CATATTAATCTTATTAATATGGTTGTTGCTAGTTATATAAATTGAACTATTTTCTATATTAAGAAGAGATGTTGACATAATATCTCAACCATAAAATAAAAACATTATGACTTTATCTATAAAAAAATTACAAACTTAAAATTCATTACATTGTAATAATGTTAATCAATGGTTTAAGTAACTTTTACAAACTTGTAAAAAAGGTCATTATGTAATAATGTTAATTACTGGTTTAAGTAAAAATTGACAAACATTAACATGTAAAATTGAGATTGATATACATACTTATACATAATGTTAACATTAACTTTTCTATGCATTTTTGAGATTGAATTAAAGGTTTAGAAGGAATCATTGGAGGCTAGGAACAAAACATATTAAATCAAATCATTACTAATTTAATTAATTTGATACATGTTTTTATTTGAGATTTGGGGTGGACTACAGCCTATGTTTTTTCATCTACAGAAGATGATGAACACGTGTACTTTCGAGATTGATTCTATGATCGTTCAAAATTTGTTATAAAAAAAAAGAATATAAAAAATAAGTGGTAGCTCATGAATGTAACCAATAGTTCATAAGAGATAACTAGAAGAATGTGAGATAAAAATAAAAATAATATAACAAATAACTGATAGTTGACAAATAGATGACAAGAAGAATGTCCATGATAACATGTAGCTAGAAATGGATAAATAGCACTTAACATGTTTAATTAGAAGAATATGAGGAATGAAAAAAAATCGAAATTGTCTTCCATTCTATATATAATCTAACCACAAACCATGTGAATGTACTAATAATATATAATTTAGAAAAGCTTATAATTAAGCTACATTTCAAAATAAGAAAGTAGTATAGAGAACCTCCCCGTGACCACACATTTTACAACCATCACTTGAAAATAAAACCACTATCAGAAATCTGTTGTGATCTATTGCAATTCAAACAACCACTATTGATTAAGGCGCCACAATCATGTGGTTAACTTCGTCCAGTGAAAAAGGCTGTGAGACGGTATCACAAATGACCAGCTTGATAGGTTAATAATGCTATATATTCCATGATGCTTAAGCCGCAAAGGTGTCTCAAAAATTAAAGGATCTTCGCTTCTCTCTCCAACATCTTCACAGCTTCCACCATTAGAAATCTGAATGTCACCATGGATACAAACAATCGAGTAAGAGGTATAGTTAAAACAACGAGAGTGGATTAAATGACTAGCTAATCACTTTTAAGCAGGTTCAGTAATGCCAAACTCATGTAGTCTTGGTTGAAATGTCTATAACTTTTTCAGGTCGGAGAAATGATATCTGTCACTTTTAGGATGAGCACAGAAGGAGTTACACATATCTCCTTAAAGCACAACCAACCATTTAGTTTTGTCAAGATAGCTGGGTGTTAAACAAAGGTTAAAATATATAATTTTATATGAACATTATTTTATAATATAACCACAAAACAAATACTATTTAATAAACAAAAAAACAAAAAATGATATGAAAAACCAAAAACAAATTGTTAATTTTTTCTTTCAGTGCGATTTAACCATAACAAGATAAGACAACCATGAGTGTACACTTGTTACACTTAGATTGTGTTAATCTTGTTGATCCTTATCAAAATTAAATTTGACATAATTTCTAAATACCTATGACCATAATTATAATAGAAAATAAGATGATACTTCCAATGTACAGATAAGTGTGAAGAACAATTATTTATGTCTAATTTCAACAATATATTTATTTCTTCTTTTACAATTAAAAGTAAAAACATATTTAATAATACACTCGAAAATCTAAAATATAAACAACTATCCACTAAAACTTACTTCTATTAATCACAGATGTGTAAATATTTAAAAAAACCCCTAAATTTATACATAAGATAAAAATATTCTGCCAAAAATGCATTTTAGTGATGAATCAAATAGTTTTCATTAAGAGATAATTTGATAATTTAAACAGTTACCCTAATTAAACCAGCATTCCCTTTTTCTTCAAGTATTCCACACTCTCATTGATGATTTGGTCGATGTTATATTTGAACGAGAAACCGCTCTCCACCAATTTCTTTGACGAAAGGTGCACTTTTGGGGTCGGTGGCACATCGTGAAACCTGGATAAGCATACATGATATATGAATAGCCATACTAATACTAATACTAATATGAATAGCCATGATATATGAATAGCCATACTAATACTAATACTAATAGAAATGCCAGTTACTATACTGATAGTGATGATACTCACTGGGTAGTCACATTGTACTGTGGATATCGTATAGATAAGTAGTGCGCCAGCTGTGGCACGGAGATATTGGTGGCACTGCAAATGTAGCGGCCGTGTGCAGAGGGGTTCTCCATCAAGAAAATGTGAGCGCTGGAGACGTCTTCCACGTGGACCAAGGAAACGGCGCCGTATATGATCTCTATCCCCTTCAAAGATTCGATGCATTGCGTGTTGCCTGTGAGGAGGGAAAGGGTGAAATCAACTGTGAAGGGAACGTTGGGTGTAATGGCTGAACCCACCACGAATACAGGGTTGATAGTCACAACATCCAGCCCGCCGTCTTCTTCCCCGTATTGTAGGGCAGCTTGTTCTGCAAGCGTCTTCGAAACAGCATATGCCTGCACGTGAATTAATTAGCATTAAACACTTTTTACATTTATAATATTTAGCTTGTTGTAAAGCATTTAATCTTGATGACGGGTTGGATCGACCTACTCAAGATTCGTCATCAAACTTATTACAGCCACATTAAATGCTCTACGACATCACCAACAACTACAATTGCTAAAATCTTGAAACACTTTATAATTTTCCGTTCTACCCATCCAGCAGGCTCTTTGGCCCGAAGGAAATCCACGTCTGTCCAGCAGTTTTCGTCAATGTATTGATTCTGTTCTTCCGACTCGTTTACACAAGCCGCGACCATAGACGATGTGACCACCACGCGCTTTACGGTTTTGGCCTTCGTGCAGGTTCTCAGAACATTCAGCGTCCCATAAACTGCAGGCTTGATCACATCGTTCTGCACAGCAACAATTTCATGTCGCTATTAAGGACGTTAATTCATAGTTGCAGCAGCCGTTTGGAGGAACTTGAAGCGGCAAAGTTCCTTACCTCGGGATCTTTTGGGGCGAAGTCAACAGGACTGGCCACATGGAAAACGCCGTCACAACCGTCAATGGCAGCTTCGAAACTCCCTTCTTCGAGTAGATCCGCTTTGAAGAGCTTCAGCTTTTCCCCAGCTTCTGCAATGTCCAGGAGATGCCGCACCTTTGCCTTGTTTTCTGTGTGGCCAAGAATAATAGAAATAAGTAATCAAAGGAGTTGGGGACTTTTTTATTTTCAGACTGATTTTATGTCGGAATTTGGTGATATTAATTTACAAAATCTGTAATTTTTGTTATTTGTTAGGCGATTTTAAGCTCAAAATTGAAATCGAGTGACAGAAAAACTCCCAAATAACTATAGTTTGTAATTGAAATCAAGAGAGAGAAAAACTCCCAAACAACCATAGTTTGTAACATCTAGCAGTATTTTTAAACTTTTAAAAATTCCATGAATATTCATGGAAAAAAAACTAATAAAACCAGCCGAAAACAAGGGTCAAAAAGTCCCCTAAATGGCTCCCCAAGTATACATGAGGTGAAGCAAGTTTTGAAATTATAAGTGGAGGAGCTTGCGATTACCTGGGTTGCGCACTGTAGCATGCACAGTGTAGCCCTTGTCTAGTAAGCGCTTGACCAACGAGGAAGCCAGGAAACCTGTCGCTCCCGTAACGCAGACAGTGGCTGCTTGACAATCATTCCCATTGATGGTTGTAGCAGCCATGTGGAGGAGATTCTTCTTGCTTGCTACAAAGAACTTACAACGGCAAAGGATGAGAAACAGAGGAGATCGGGATAGTGTAAAAAGGCCTTCAAGCACTGTATTCATGAAGTATTCATTGTTGTCGCTGTTTTTAGGGATTTCAACGGTGAGATCTAACATTTTTGGATGATTGGATCAGATTTAATAATCTATGTCTCCACGACAACAATAAATTTGCAATATCATTTAAATGCATCTAAATCGAAGTTAATTAAGCTTTGCACATGCATGAAGAAGAGCCTTTTCTATAACTGGTTAGTAAATAAACAGCAACCAACAATAAATTTGAAGAGATCTATAACTAAATAAACCTATAAATAAATAAAGACTGAAATTAAATAACAGAAACCTGAAATTTTAAGTGGAAAGCTTAATTGGGAAAAACCAAGGAGCAAAGGATCAGGGTTTCAGTAATTTATATAGCAGCAAAATAAATACATCGCTTCATCTCTACTCCTTCATCTAATGTTGTATGAGAAGAAAAAAGCGGATTACAATACCATGGGCTATCCAGAATACCATAGGCTGTAGTCATTTAATATACTTTATCATTATTCTAGGACTATATCATTATGAATATAATATATCATTATTCTACGGTGTAATGATTTAACTCAATCTAATCATTGTCAATATACTTTATTATTATTTTGATGTCACATACAATATAACTTCACGTACAATATAACTTCACACAAGTGTGAATGAAACTTTCTTTATGTACTTTTATAGTAGATGGTTTTGAATGAATTTATATATTCACATACATTTTTATGAATTTAAAATTCAACTAGAAAGTTAACATGTTATATATTAGTTCAAAGGGGTTGGATCCATTGGTGAAGAGTGAGGAGCTTTTTTAATCAGTGGGAAAGGTTCAATTCCAATGAGGGCCTTATGGGAGCATCTTGAGATAGTAGTAGTAGTAGGTAGTAGTAGTAGTGGACACATAAGTGGATCAAAGCCCACCCCGATGTCCTCCTAACATTAAAAATATTGAGATTAAGAGAAGTGGGGGAACTTGGGTGGTTAGGATTGACAACGAGGAGTTGGGCGAAAAAACCAAGCGGAAGAGGGTTGTGCCCATGGAGGGTGGAGTGTCAGGTGGGGCCTCAACCCCACCCAAAGATTCATCTGATAGGTTCAAATCGAAAGTATTACGAGGATTCATGTGATAGGTTTAGATCAGAAGTATTCTGATGTTGTTGACTAAAATGGGAGGAGAGGGTTCAGGTGAGATTAGTAACAATAAAAAAGGGATAAGATCAGGGAAGTGTGTTCCTCGGATGAGAGAGGTCCTCGATTGCAGATCTGGTCGTCAAATCTAAGGGATCACATCGAGTACATGAAGGATCATACATTGATTGGTAAATTTGTTGGAATTTTGGCTTCCGAAAAAGCCCTCATATGGTGGATAAATTCTACCTAGAAATCTAGAAGGAATTATGACCTACAACTCAGATCGAATGGTTTTTTCACCGTAAGCTTCTTTAGCTTGGAAGACCAAAATAGGGCTTTGGACGATGGCCCCTATTTTTTCTATTTGGTGGGCCTCTTCCTAAGACCTTGGAAGGAACGTTTTAATACGAAAATAGAAGATACGAGAACAACACTATTCTGGATAAGCATGTACTCTATGCCAAGGGAATACTGGGAGTTGGAATCTTGGAAGACATTGGAAATATTCTAGGCACATTCATCAAAATATTGGAGCAGACAAAAGCTAAAAGGTACACAACCTATGCCCTGATCTGTGTATATATGGACCTTACAAAATATTTCCCCGAAGCTATAGATCTATCATGGGAATATGAGGAATGGTGGAAAACCCTAGACTATGAGCATATCACATTTCGATGCAGCAAATTTCATGATTATGGTCATCTCTATAGGGATTTCCCAAAAAAATCTTCACTTCCTCAGTCGAGGCACAGCCGAGAGATGGATGAACAAGGTTTTTCTAGGGTGTAGCAGAAGAAAAGGGGGGTAAGGTGACAGGAAGAACCAGACCCTCCAAACATCTTAGTACAACCAACAAGTTTACTATCCCGGAAGAGTGTGAGGAGAAAGGGGGAACTCCGGAAATGAGCGAAGAAAAAATAGAAAACCCTTGTGTGAAAGTGGCGAAGTTGGGACAGGAAGAAGAGGTTCCAACAGTAAATTGAATGCAAGAAATGGAAACAAAAGAAGGAGACAATATGGATCTTGGGGAGTTGGATTTAGATGGGGTTGAACATGTATGTGATAGACAATGTAAAGGTTTCATCCCTTAGGAGCAAATTTCTTTACTATAAAAGGGCACCCCCAAGAAGCTGCTACCCAATTATGATGCAATGGGAGTGCACAAGCGGGCTAAATCAACAACGCACATGCACCACATAGATGCGCGCATGTGCTTCCACTTCGGACTGACGAACCTCCACGCCGGATTACTAGCGTGGGCAATAAGAGCATGCACGCACATTTGGGCGTGTGCGCGTGATAGCAAACAGGGACGCGCACACATCCCTGTGTATTAAAAAAAACAAAACAGTGCGTATTTTTTTTTGCAACCTGCGAGCATGCAAGGAGGAGCCAACAACCCCAAGGAGACAAATTCGACCCCCAAGGAGCCCAACCAACATGTACAAATCACCTAAAACGACGCTCGAGTAAGGTAAATAGAGTAGGAATGCAATTTTTTTGTTTATTTCATTGTTTTTAAAATAAAATACAAAATTAAAAAGAAATTGAAAATCAATTAAAATGTGCAAATTTTGATACTGCAGGTACAAATTACCTAACCACAATGACCAATACCAATGAACCATCCAAATAAATGAATGAAACAAACCAAACAAAGGACCCAAACCTTGAATTAAACAAAGAAAACTTCAAATTAAATGAAGAAGAAAACCCCGAAGATGAATTACACAGGGATTTAAACCAATTAAGAATTTTGAGTGATGAATTGAAGAATACGAGGGAACCCTCTCGGGTTTCCCTCGCCACATCAATACAAAACATTATAGAATCTATCAACATTACCCATAGTGAGATAACCAGTTTGAGCGAATATAGGGCTCGAATGAGAGAACTTTATAGCAGTGGTATATCCAAAGAGGATATTAAAAACCTGAATATCACAAAAGGCCAATTGTGGAGCAAATTTACAAATCCTAGAATAGGACAACCTCCAGATGTGAGGAAGAGGCAAGTTTGCATGGACCGGTGTAATTACCAGCCATGGAGAGAAAAATGGAGGAAGAGATGGTTCATGGTATTCGACAAGCCTCCATGCAACAATGTCGAGGTCCCACAGTATTTTCTCAAGAAACTGTGGCCTGAGTTTGTGTTAGTGTTCCATGTGAACTACTTCGACATCGCCGAGCTCAAGGGCGTCAGTTTTGGCTCAGCCCAAGATCAACCTCATGCCCACCGAAACCCACTCAGAGGACCTACTACACCTAGGCGAGAGCCAAACCCGCCTCCTAAACCCCCTGGGTTAGGTAGCGAGCTAGATGAGATCCATGAGTCTGTCAGACATGCCACACGACACCTTCTCAGGTGTACTGAATTTGTGGCTATGTCCTCACAGAGCGAGCAAGACCCCCTCGAGAGACACACTTCTGCACGGTCTACTGGTGGTGGGCGAGGGAGAGCAGATATAGGTGGATCCATCTAGCTTGACGAGACCAGTGCCACATCATTGTTCTCATTGTGGGAATCCATGCCAGGTTCCCATGCAGGACCATGGCACAGAGAGCTACCTACACCAGGTTAGTCATTGTTTTATTTAATATCATAATTTCTAATAAATTTAACTTAGAATCAGATGTTGATGACTTGATTTTTTTAATGTACAACTATTCAGTGTCGAGTCTCCAACACATGGGAGGGAGGACGTTGGTTCCTTCAACCTAGATGGAGCCATGGAAGCTACAGAGGACATTGCAGCACCATACACACAGGTAGTTTTCTTTCAGTAATTAAATTTAATGTTAGTAGTAATTGGATGTCAATCGTCGCATATTTATTTAAATTGTCGGCCCATATTTAGTTAATATTTACTAATTGAATCTAAATATTTTTGTGCAAATGAACAGGTGTCCACAAGATTGAGTGACCAGCCATCCCCACCAAGGATCAGCAAATCCCCTCGTGAGCAGGTATCTTGTAATAAAGTATAAATTTGATTTCAGTTTTGATGGCATAGATTCATATAGTTATATTTTTTATGTACTAATACACGATGACATGAATATGTATGCATGTCCCACCACATAGGCACATCGGTGTCCCTATCTCTCCATCGACTACCTTTTTCCCACCATATATGCCAGGTGTAGCCCTTGGCATACTTGTCCCTTTCCCTGCATCCCTCCCCACCACATTCCATCCATCCCTTGCCTCCCACCCACCACCACACTTCCACCCATCTCACCCCCCTGCCCTACCCATCCACCCCCTCCCTTGTAGTTTCCCATGTTTCCACCCTGCCCCCTCCAACCACATTACACCATCCATCCACATTCACCCATCCATCCACCCCATCCTAGACCTCATGCCCCTCCTCAATATCCGCCCACCACCCTCGTTTCCTCTTCTAGGGTGGCCCGTTCCATTCTACATCCAGTTGGACTTTATCGCCGTACATCACCTCTTCGCCCACTCCAATCCACGCCCTCTCCCACCGTGCTCCCTAGTGTTGTAGCCAACATTGATAGGATACATCCCCCTCTATGCCATCCACCCTAACATCAGAGCAGGTTGTACAACCCACTACTCCACCTGCCACCCCCGAGGAGCAGTCGATTGCTCCATCTGCCAGCCCCCAGGACCGGCCTGTTGTGCTCACATGAGATTGATTAGTTTATGAAAATCTCATTCAATATTAACGAAAATTAACATAGCATTAAATTGTATGAGTTATATTACTGTTTAAATGTTGTAGGGTGGCATTGCTGAGAGACTTGGATCACGGAGGAGGGTAGCCCGCTCACCACTTACGGTCTCATTAAGGTGAGCTATTTAAAATTTGAAAACGTAATTTTTATATTTAAATTGTGTTTTATACTTGTATAATTTCCTATAGGAGTTAACATTTGATTGTTGTCATTTCATAGCCCAAGGGGAGGTGGTCAAAGCAGCCGAGAGAACCGAGCTTCCTCTAGCTAGAAGAAGAGGAAGATCAATTTTGGAGTTGGACCTAGGAGCTCCGAGGGTGGGCAGGAGGATTACGAAGCCTCCTATGTACACTAGCCATGATGTGGCATTTTGGCACAAGTTTCCATATTTTGTATAGGGCACGAGTTGCCATATTTTGTATATGGCACGAGTTGCCATATTTTGTATATGATTGGATATTTTTGTATATTAATATATCATTTTGTACTTCTTTACAGTAGTAGTTTACAATTGACGCGCTTGCAATACTTATTGTTGACGAAGCAATAAAGTCCATAATTTCAAAAATGCATGAAAAAATTAACATTGTAGGTTAGTTAACAAAAAAATACACAAATGCATAAAAATAGAGTCTTATTCATTATCCAAAATGCAATAGAAAGAACTTGTCTTTCTTTGGTATTTACATAGTAATTCTAACCTTTGGCCTTCTACTCCATTTTCTATCCTTGACTAACCCTAGGACTGTCTATCAAACTAGACTATAATACCACCTATTAAGCAGCCATAAGACACACCTAAACCATTCTATTCTATCCTAACCCTTGCTAAAACCCTTGCCCTAGACTCCTACCTTTCCCTCTCTCTAAAGCAAGGCTTATTCCTTTCATTTCCATACCACTTAGACCCCCACGAGTCTCCCTATATCTCTGACTATAATATCCATTTTGGACATCCCTAGAACACCACTAACTCATCCTAAGCTTCCCTAACATATTCACTGTAATATCCTATTTAGGGCAGCCCTAATAGCCTTCTTTACCCACCTATCATATCATAAGGTCACTTCCTTGCCTTCCTATCTTACCCACTCACTAACGCCTCACCTCAAATTTGTCCATAACCCAATTTAAAGTGGCACAAAGACACCCTAAAGGGATTGTATATAAACAATCATTCCCAGCCATACTTAAACAAATTTGACAGTGGTATATAAACATCCATAACTTGGCAAAATACTAGAAAATTCCTTGAATTGCTTGCAAGTCATTGTGTCAACAAAAGCCAAGTGAATATACTTCTTATCATTCCTACTTGACTGGAAATTACATCTTGGACTGTCATAAGACATTTTACTCCTTTGGAAATTAAATCTTGGACTGTCATAAGACATTTTACTTGGCTGGAAATTTGATTTGGTTTAACAGTCCCACTGGCTTGGAAACTTGTCACTTATAAAATTGTTTATCACTAATGTTTACTTAAAAAGATTGTACCTTTGTCCTAATTAGCTAAAAAGTGAAATATAGGACTGTCATAATGCTAAATGCTTGGTTGGAAATACTTTTATGTCGGTTGCAAGAGAGGTTGACTTTGTACGATATGATGATAATGTCCCATCAACACCACTAACATGCTTCAACCACATGCATAATTGAAATTAAAACATCCCATAATGCTAAATTCCCATAAAAAATGTTCTTCCTTGACAAATAAAAAATGAAACAAGTTCATGAATATGTGTCTTCTATAACGATCTATTGAGCACTTGCAATTTTAATGAGCTATTGTACTTGTTGCAATTTTAACGATTTAAGGGTTAGCATGCATAACCTAGGGTTTAGAATCCATGAGTTAACCCTAACCCTAACTGAAGTTTAAAGGTTAGCATGCATAACTTGGGATTTCCTTCCTACCTTACCCACTCACTTCCTATCTTGTCATCCCTATTGATCCTTCCTTTGGTAGCGACATGTTCTCTTTGGGTGTACAATCATGGTTTGAAGGGTCATTTTGGCTAGCAAGTTCCTTTTATTTCAGAGGATTTTCCTTAGTCATCATCTTGATGGCCTACAAAAGTGCATGATGACCTATCCAAAGGTCTGCACTTAGGATATCTAACAAAATAAACACCATTAAAGTTTACTTAACAAATTCAACCCAAAATTATCTCAAATTAGCATGCATAACTAATGCTAGAATCTACCCAATCATAAAGATAATATAAGCTAAAATTAAAATCTCCACACTTTAATTGTTTTGCTCATTAGGGTTTATAAACCCTAATCATCTTTCATCATAGAATCACATGGCATTTCAGGCAAGTCTAGATAGGGTTAGCATTTTAGGCAGGTCTAGCATGCAACTATTCATCGATTACAATAGTGTTAGCTAGGGTTTAGGATAACAAAGAAATTCAATTCATAACCTAGGGTTTAATTCAATTGTAACAATTTGATGATTTGAGTATTGTTCCTAGCATTTGCACACATTGGTATTTGCATTTGTGAACATATGAAATAGTACGGTAGTTCATATTAATCCTAATAAAATTATTTCATGTATGTGCATAGCCTAGGTATAGGGCCTTTTGGTTTTTACTTAAATGATACTAACCAATCTAATGATATATACCTAAAGAGGTCATAAAACCCTATTTCCATCTCATAACTTGTGAACCCTAGTTATAATATGCAATTTGTAGTTCATGAAACCCTAGTTGGTTTTCAATTTGTAAGTGTAGCCTAGGGCTATATGACCATTTGGTTTCTACTTAAATGATACTAACCCGTCTAATTTGATCTTCAAACCTAAAGAGTTCATAAAACCCTAGTTTGTAGTTCCATGTCTTAATATGTGAATCCTAGTTTTATTATGCAGGTTGTTGGCTTATATTCTAATACATCAATAATATAATGCTGCAATATGTGCCTTCTTAGTAATATCTAGACACATTGGGCCATGAAAACATGAGGGGGAGGGCCATTTTCAACCCAAGTTATAGCATGCAATTGTAGTTCATGAAACCCTAGCATGCAATGGTAGTTCATGAAACCATAGGTGTGTTTCTCTTTTCCATCTCATAACTTGTAAAGAGCTCATAAATCCATATTTCCATCTCATAACTTCTCAAACCTAGTTAAAGCATGCAATTGTAGTTCATGAAACTCTAGTATGCAATTGTAGTTCATGAAACCCTAGTATGCAATTGTAGTTCATGAAACCCTAGTATGAAAGTATCAATGAGATTGTAGTTCATGAAACCATAGCATGCAATGGTAGTTCGTGAAACCATAGGTGTGTTTCTCTTTTCCATCTCATAACTTGTAAAGAGCTCATAAATCCATATTTCCATCTCATAACTTCTCAACCCTAATTATAACATGCAATTTGTATTTCATGAAAGCCTAGTTGGTTTTGGATTTTTACATGTACATGTGTTTCTACTTCCATCTCATAGCTTTTAAAGAGGTCACAAAACCCTAGTTCCATATCATAACTTCTCAACAATAGTTATAGCATGCAATTGTAGTTCACAAAACCCTAGTTGGTTTTCAATTTGTACATGTACATGTGTTTCATCTCATAACTTCTCAACCCTAGTTATAGCATGAAATTGTAGTTCATGAAACCCTAGTATGCAATTGTAGTTCATGAAACCCTAGTATGCAAGTCTCAATGAGATTGTAGTTCATGAAACCCTAGCATTCATTAAGGTATCCACACTATAATTGTTTTCCTCGTTAGGGTTTATAAACCCTAATCATCTTTCATCATAGAAGCACATGGCATTTCAGACAAGTATAGCACCAGTTTCGATGTCAACATGTCTATCCTAGGATCTCTCCTCAAACCCTAGGTATTTGTCTATTGCATCAACATAAGCACCAAGACCTCCATGGAAAATCAACTAAACTTAAAAAAATCTTCTTCTAAGCAAGGAACCAAAAGAAGCTCGAGACTTATCAAGTTAAGTTTTCCATGGTATTTCCCTAACCTCCATGTATCACACAAGAACAAGATTGCAAGTTCACCAAAGACATTAGCTCTTTTCTTTGTATCTTCTATAGGTTTGGAACCCTAATTCTACATCCTTTGCCTTGACAGCAAGAGCTATAGATTCTGCAAGACAACCATCAATTCCTCTAGTATTATATCTCCTTCTCCAAGGTTTAATTACATATATAAACCCTAGTGCCCTTATGCATATCCAAGTTTTATCATGTAATGAATTCCTCCTCTAGTTGTGTACCACATATTCTTGTTCCCAATGCTCCTCGACATATGTGTCAAAGGTTATTACAATGCTACAATGCTTATCCTTAATATGTGTTCCAAAGTGGTTAGTATGTTCATTTTTTCTCCTCAACATGTGTGTGAAGGTGGTCACTATGGTCCAATATTTCACTTATCTTCATCCTAATATCACAAGGCAACCCAACAAAATAAACCCTAGTCCAAGTGTATGTTAACACCATGAAGATATATCCCTTTAGGGCACTATTTCCAAGCATATAACATATCTAGAACCTCTTATTACAACAAATTACAACATAAAATAAATCTACTGAGAAAAAACCTTAGTTTATGAAACCGATGCACAATGGAGTCATCAGGCCATCAAAAGGTGGTGGAGAGGGCCCTCTAGATGTAATGGCATGCTAGGATACCAACGGAGTCGACGGATCGTAGATCCAACCTCTGGTTCCCGAGTTATGTCAAGTTGCAAGTAGCATGAAAATGTCGTTCAGGGACACTTGGTCACTCTCGGTCTGGGAGCGGAAAACCAAATGGAGCAGCAAGATTGCATGCCGCTAGCTCTAAAAGGAGTGTATGGCCAATGTCGACATGGGAACACCACCAAGACTGGCACAAAGGAGGGGTTTTTAGAGTTGACCCACCAGTGCGAGAGTTGCATTGAAGGAAATTGAGCAAAACCCTAGTTTACTAAAATGATGCACAATGGAGTTAGTGGGCCATGCAAACACGGTGGAGAGGGCCCACTAGAGGTAATGGCATGCTAGGATACCAACGGAGTCAACGGCTCGTCGATACGACCTACAGTTTCCAAGTTATGTCAAGTTGCATGTTGCATGAAAATGTCATTCAGGGACACTTGGTCACTCTCGGTCCGGGAGCAAAAAAACAAATGGAGCTGTAAGATTGCATGCTGTTGGCTCCAACAGGTGTGTATGGCCAATGTGACATGGGAACACCACTAAGACTGGCACAGATGAGGGTTTTTCAAATTTGACCCACTAGTGCGAGAGTTGCATTGAAGGAAACTGAGCAAAACCCTAGTTTACAAAACCGATGCACAATGGAGTCACTAGACCATGAAAACACAGTGGAGAGGGCCCACTAGAGGTAATGGCATGCCAAGAGACCAACGGAGTCGACGTCTTGTTGATCCGGCCTACGATTTCCGAGTTATGTCGAGTTGCAAGTCGCATGAAAATGTTGTTCAGGGACACTTGGTCACTCTCGGTCTGGGAGCGAAAAACCAAATGGAGCAGCAAGATTGCATGCCGTTGGCTCCAACAGGTGTGTATCACCAATGCCAACATGGGAACACCACCAAGACTGGCATGGAGGATGGTTTTTTCGAGTTGACCCACTAGTGTGAGAGTTGCATTGAAGGAAACGGAGCAAAACCCTAGTTTACGAAACCGATGCACAGTGGAGTCACTGGGCCATGCAAACATGGTGGAGAGGGACCACTAGAGGTAATGGCATGCTAGGAGACCAACGGAGTCAATGGCTTGTCGATCTAACCTATGGTTGTCGAGTTATGTCAATTCTCATGAAAATGTCATTCAAGGACCGTTTGGTCACTCTCGGTCAGCGAGCGAAAAACCAAACATAGCAGCAATATTGCATGTTGTTGGCTCTAATAGGTGTGTATGGCCAATGTTGACATGGGACACCACCAAGACTGGTATAGAGGAGGAATTTTCATATTTGACCCACCACTACGAGATTTGCATTGAAGGAAACTGAGCAAAACCCTAGTTTATGAAACCGATGCAACATGGAGTCACTGGGCCATGAAAACATGGTGGAGAGGGCCCTCTAGAGGTAATGGCATGCCGGGAGAACAATGGAGTCAGCGGATCATCGATCCGACCTCCAATTGCCGAGTTATGTCGAGCTACAAGTCGCATGAAAATGTCGTTCAAAGACACTTGGTCACTCTCGGTCCGGGATGACATGCTAATTGTTGGGCATGGTAAGAGCATTATTAAAAGGTTAAATAAGGGCTTGGGAAGTCAATTTGCAATGAAGTTTTTGGGTCCAACACAACAAATATTGGGCATGAACTATATTTTTTCAAAAAAGGATAGAAAAAATGTTATAGAAACTGTATCTCTTAAACATGAACAACTCTTTGACCTTTCTCTGTGTTATACCTTCTGGTTTCTCATTAAATTATAATTATTGACTCAAATAGAAGAAGGATAAAAACTTACCAGAATAAAAATTAAAATTTAGACATGAAAGAATAATGCACAAGTCAAATACCATTTCACAATATTAGAACAATTATTTTTTGAATAGTATCTCGATGCAACACAAATTGGAGATAAAGTTGCAAAGATATTGGTTTACCAAGCAGGACATGTAGAGAACAATATAAAGTGCGGAGTTAGCAAACCTGTGAAGGACATGATGTTTAAACTCCTGTAGAAAAGGTAAGAGAAAAATGGGGGAGAGATTAAACCAGTGAAGGGTGTCTATTGAAGATACATGCATCAAACATTTTCACTTGAAAGTTGCATTCAAATAATTCAATCTCTAATTAAAAAGAACAGAAGGAATTGAGAATGCAAATGATGAAAATTTGTATTCTTGCATAGCTTTAGTGGCTTATTTGTATTCTTTCATAGCTTTTGTATTATTTCATAGTCAAATGTAGAGAATCATGTGCTTGTGCAAGATAACACATCAAAATCTATTAAAATACAAGAAAACCATGAGTGGTTGAAATTGACAACTCCTATTAAAAGACAAGACGATCATGATAACTTACTCCGCTTTCTATGTGAACTCTGCAAAATCCTTTCCCTTTCCATCTATATCGATGTCATGTCTGAATATATAGCATGTATAAATACTTATTACCAAGATGGTGCATAAAACAGATCATACTTGGTAATAAGCAATTATACATGCTATATATTCAGACATGACATCGATATAAATGGAAAGGGAAAGGCTTTTGCAGAGTTCATATAGAAAGCGAAGTAAGTTATCATGACCGTTTTGTCTTTTAATAGTAGCTGTCAATTTCAATCACTCATGGAACTGGCATCCAAGTGGATTGTAAGCGCAATTACCCAATCTCATTCAATATAGCCAGCTGGATCCTCTCTGTTGCTAATTTCCTCCATCAATCTCTCGTGCTCTGAATGAGGCAGGAAGTAACGTACCTTGGTTGAGTTCTTCGTTGACATTGTCTGTAGATGGATGTTCATTCCAACAATTGAGTTTGTGAAGTGATAGACCACAAAACCTGGTCTGTAATCCATGAATACATGCCCACTAGTTCTTCTTGATTTCCCATCTAGTGTAAGATATTCACCCTCAACCACCATCGAGCCAATAGGAAATGCATTTCCTTCATCATCAATCAATGATCCATTTAGGATTTTCTTACCTCGAATGCATTGTACCAACCAATAATCCATGCCTCGTTCATTGTCTTTCGGGGCAACAACTGCATATGTGTGTCCTAGTTGTACAAGATCTGAGATATGCTCATAGTCTGTCGAAATTGCTGACTGGCCCTCCTCTAAGTGGGTTGTTTCACCGACTACATGTGGGTCTAGTGCAAGTGACACATGATCCCAATCATCAACCCAATCCATGCATTCACATTCATCCCATTCACCACTCCTACAAGGGCTACAAAAGCAAGCAAGTTTTCACGTCCATATTTCAAATAGGGGGTTGTTTGACCTTCGAACAGAATGAAATCCATGTGTTCCTTGTACTGTGCCGTAACTATAGGAACATGGTTGATCTATGTCAACCACATGCCAAAAACTCCTGAATGTCCCTCCTACCAGTGAACTTTGGTTTGACATTATTGCTGAGCACCATTGAACTATGGATTCTGCATCTTTGATATGGAGGTTTCTGGTAAACCTCATCTCCTCCCTTCACAGTGCAGTCTTGATGCATGCACCAACTTCGTCATGCCCACCTTTTCCGTTCCTGGTCTCAAAGTAGTTCCATATATGCGGCACATTATAAGTCTTATGTAACATACTCATCCATTGGAAGACTAGGGAATTTTTGAACTGGCCCACACAACCATCTGACCATATCCAATGTTGATCCATCTGTATATTTCCCTCCTTTAGTTGATCATAGAAAATTTGAAAACAATGTTGCACATAATGCAAATCATGGCATATGTCATCACTTATGTAAAAGTTTGTCTCCTTCTGTATTATCCTGTTGTTAGCGTTGCTCTGAGGGCCATGCCTATACGTAATATGTACCATGATGCTGACTTGGTCGGAATGGTGGTATTGACTCTAAATTTCATTTTGTGGCTGAAGGGTGTAGTTTTATGTAAAATACACAATTGAAAATATGGTCCCAATGGGAATTTTGTCCCTACATTTTCTGTATTGCTCATCCTACCATTGCGCTACGTGCACATGTTGAACATACTGCTTGGTTTTCTTGTAGAACTCCATCAAAAAATCACATACCCATACCTGTTTCCATGAAAACCAGGATCATATTATAATGTGACCTTTAAAGAATGTATATGTATAAATTGAACATGTAAGAGGAAAAACATGCAATAATCATTTGCACCTGTGACTTCACCAATGCAATCTTTTTACTTTCCTTCACACTATCTGATTGATAGGTTACGTACTTGAAACTCTGCATCTCCATGCTCATATTGCCAAATTGATGCTCATCACTTCCATGAATGCAACGGTTCAAAAGAGCAAACCTACTGCACCTGGAACAATTCCCATATAGACATGATTTTCCATAGTATTTTTGTCCTTCATGCCTTGGACACATGATGCTGGCGATAAAATATCTCGATGCATTTGGTGGTATTACGGATTCATTGCAGCCTTGCTCAAGGTTACTATGCAAATCACAAAATATATGTTTATACGTGTCATAAAAATATTCATATTCTACATGGTATATACAACAACATGTGTTTCGATCAATGCATATATGAACGTACCATTGTTTACATTTCTCAAAGGACCTTTGGCCCAAGTTCAATTGTGTGTGCTCATTCTTGAATCCATCATAGAGTTCAATCTGTGTTGTGTCAAGGAAGTGTTTGACGTGGGGTTCACGTTCAGTAGAACCTTTTCTCAACTTTAGCACATCTCTTTGTTTAGATGAAGGTCTGGTATGATCATGCCAGAACATTTGTACTAATTCCTTAACAGCATCAATTAGCTTCATATCTCGACGATGCAACCTGCCGACAAAATCCCAACAATATTTTCCACCTGGAGTCTGTAGATTTTCTCTTATAACAAAGTACTTCTGAACAGATTTCTATTTAATTTAAGTATCTGAGAAGTGTGTGAAAGGAGGCGACATTGTCGTGTGGACTTGCTTACAACTAATTCTAATAACACCTGATGAGCCGCACAAAGATCTTTAGTATGGGAGAGTCTTCCCAATTGCATTAAAAGCATATTGGAGATTTCTAACAATATGATTGTTAGCATTTGAACTTTTAACCATCTTTATGCCTAGAATTCTCCTAACAACAACTAAACAATTTGAATTTAACAAACATAGTAATAATTGACATTTACCTGCATCGCCTTTGGATTCAAAATATTCCTTCATTAATTTGTTACATTGCCAATCGATAGTGAGTTTGGGCAGCTTACCTTCAAGGCTTGACATACAATTTTCATCCACATGGATACGTCTAGGAGTCATTTTTCTTGCAGTAGACAGTTGAGGTAGGGAAGGTGGACATGAGCTAAGGATCCCAGGGCTTCTTTGTTGTCATGAATAATTCACATGTCGGTCCATATTGGGAGTGTGCTCGACATGGCTGTGGTCTTCTGGAAGATATTCCAAATTAATCATTGCTCCTAGGTCCAATGCTTCATACTCAATGTCTCTCAATAGACCTATGTCTTCAAGAGCTTCAACATGGCGCATTGATGGATTGTTGGTTGGAGACTATGTTGATGTTGGAACTTGAGTTGGGTCCATTGCACAAAACTGCTTCACCCGTGGTTCTAAATTAAGGGTTGTTATGTCATCAACTCTGTTAGGATCAGACACAATATCAGTGGAAATGTCTCGACCATGTCTCACTCTCTCCATTTCCAACCTGGCCTTTTCTCTTACCTCATTTTCCTTTTCAATGGGCATATTCCTTCTATTTTTTCTTGCTTTGTTACATGAGTTTCCCATATCCAAAAGTTTCTTGATCAAAACTATGAGGTCTACGCCTGCATAAGAAGCAACAAATAACGTATTAGTTCCATTATACAAGATACATGATGCATTCCAACAAAAATAACTAAAATTACAGATATGTTAGTATGGTAATTATTGGCATTGATACATAATCATTGATTAAAGGTTTCTCTTTATGTTTGGACCAAATTTTCATTTCTATACTCTATTTGAGTCAAGTAAAGATAGTCAAATTTTTAGGTATTATAGCTATAGGGTTCTGAATTCCTTTGTGTTAAAAAAGTATTGGAAGTCAAAAGAAGATGAGTGAAATGAGGAGGTTGAAAATCCCTTGAAAAAAGGAGAAATCATTGAGGTAGAGGAATCCCTGTCAAGCTCAAAGGCATGTTATGATAAATCTAGCATGAACAGGAGAGCATGGACAAGTTGGTGAACTGTTCAATATGGACCCTCTCCCATGATTGCTTCCAAGGTTTTTATACAAATTGAAGAGTCTCAATAGAGAACCTCATCTATGCCCTCCTTGTGGGAAATCGAAATATATTCATGTGCAAATGGTTATTGGTCCACATTGCATACTTCAACTTGTATAGAGAATATGGACAACTTGGTGAACTATTCAATATGGACCCTCTCCCATGATTACTTCAAAGGTTTTTTTAAAATTGAAGAGCCTCAAGATATAACTTCATCTATGACATCATTGTGTAAAATCAAAATATATTCATGTGCAAATGTAAATTAGTTAACATGACATACTTCATATTGTATGGAGAATATGAGACTTGTTTAGATGTGAAGTTAGTATTTATTCTTGTGAAATTGGGATTTATTCTTGTGAAATTAAATGTTGTCTATTAGAGAGATATTGTTGTAGGCATATCATAAAACATAAATCAATGAAATGATCTGGAAACTTGTGAATTAAAAAAATTATTTACAATTCACCATACCTATTCAAAATGATCTCTTCTTCCAATGAAAACTTGTAGTGTGAATCTTTCCACTAACTTCCAGGACCACTGAATATGTTTGTTAGATTCCAAGAGTGAGCTTCCATCCAATAGATCAAAGAGTGGTGATGGATTGTGAGCCAAATTGCATAGTTGAGGAGCACAAAACGTGCGAACAACAAAAGAAAACCCGTGAAAATAGGTAGCAATCCCGAGAATTCAGAACTCTATTTTTTTTACCTACTAATAGGTGCGCGCACGCACCTTTAATCACATATACGCGTGTATAATACTGCATGCGTGCATTGTTTATCGTCTGGGCAGACCCGAGTTTACTATAATGAACCAACAACACCCCTAGCTCACTGGCCCTTTCGGCGACAGACCGCGGAGCGGACTGAAGTCTCACCCGAAGTGATCCTAATGGGTTGGTCGAGGACTCAAGTGTCTCGACCAGGTTCTGTATGGCATCCTATGCGCATCTCGCAGCCCTTCTTAACTCGCGAGACCGCTCTTTCCTCTCTGCGACACGATGCGCAATTTTCCTCTTTCTCGCGATGCCTCCAACCTTTTATCGCATCGCCGCGTCCTGGGAAACACCTACCTCTCTCCTATGCTTACTCCTCAACCCACGGTATCGCGCACCGCAGCTCCTCTGCTGGTGCGATATCGTGTCCCTACGATATCACACCGCTGCGGCTTAGCACACCCAGTGTTACTAGTGTTTACCCTACAGGACTCAATACTCAAGGCTGTGTATACTGCAACTCTTAACTGTCTTAAGGGAAACTTAGACAGGCTCTTATACAGAATGCTTAAAGACTTCAACTTGCATTTATCCTGTTATTAAGCTATGAACTGAATAACATACACATACATATATTTATTGTAAGCAAAGTTCATGTAATGAATGACAGATATAACAAGTAAATACAATCACATGAATCAATCACACAACGCTCAGATTTTACGTGGTTCACTTCCAGGGTGGAAGTTACGTCCACAGAACTATGTTTCTATATTATAACTTGAGAGAGGTACACAGTTCTGCTGCACCGCATATGCAGCTAGAGAAATTCTGGGTAACTCTGCACTCAGCCTGGAGCCCTTCTCTCCTAGATCTCTTCTCTATCTCTATATTGCCTTCTTACAATATACTCTCACTCTCTCTCTCTCTCTGTCAATCCCTGCGGATTGTTACAATACAAAATAACAGTAAGCTAACAGACTCCTGATGATCTGTCTAGCTGGATGGCCTAAAATGCCCAAAATGCCAACCTTTTACAATACAAATTACATCCCTTTATAGGCGGCCCGAAGGTCTCTCCATTACAACAATGTGGGCCTGTCCAACAGTAACCCAAACCCTAACTAGTGACAGTCAGCATATCTATACTTGGGGTAGCCACTTTCCATCACACCACTACTCTCTGCAGTCTTCCATGCTTCCCGGCACTGACCATGGGTACTATGCATCGCTTCCCGTCTTATGTCCTTCGTCTTCAATACCTCGGCCTCGTTGCTCCTTTTCCTTTATGAGGGTAGCTAAGCCCTCTTGTCTTCACCACTTCCTTCAATGTAGTGGTTGAGCTCTCTCTTCTCGGTCGCTCAGGTACTGTCGTCTTCTTTGACTTCTCTATTCCAAAAGTCACGATTTCTGGCTCTGCTCTACAGCTAGAAACATGCTACGGCGTCGTAGCTTCACCTTATCTCTTCGTCTTCTCCAAACTGTCTATCCGCCAAAATGGCAGCTTTTCCTGTAGCTGCGGGACCCTGCTCCAACAGTCCCCTAAAACTTACTTGTGGCTCATCCCCGAGCCACTACCAACAGGCTTCTCCTGCTGTAGCTTCTCCTTGGATTCCTATGAAGTGCACTGAAGTTTGTCCCGAAGTCCTGCGACTGACACGCTCTTTTTAGTTTCTGTAAATTAGTTTGTTGGGCTCTCTTATCTTTCCTGTCCTTAGTCATGCTCTCGCTTTCGTCGCTTGTGAGACCTTTTAAGGATCTCCAGGTCTTGAGAAGTCTTCCACAGATGTCCTTTCCTCTTTATCTGGGTTAGAACTTTTATCACAAGGAAAATCTGTATCTTCCAGCCTTCTCAACATTTCATTCAGTCTGGAGCCTACTTATGTGAAAGGTATACAAATCAGGAATTCCCTTCCGAGAACAAGCCTCTGTCTGCATCTTGAAGTTCTACTTGTTCGGTTTGTTTTCCCTTTCACTTTTCTTCTCAACAACTCGCTCCAGGTATTCACGCTGCTTGGGTTCCACATATTTTCATTCCTGACCTTTGGAACCGCTTGTTCTGCTCTTAGCTGATGAGATAGGTCGTCTCCCTTCTCCCGTTGCTTTCTTTTTCTCATTTTTACTTTCTTCCTAGCGGGAGATTTCTTCTCATCATTCCGCTGCTCTGCTTTCTTATCTTCAGTGATCGGCTCGGCTTTCTTCTTTTCTTTAGCAGAGACTTTGATGACATCTTCTACATCCTGCACTTGATTCCTCATCCTTGGAAATTGTCTTACTTGTGATATTCCTAATTTCACAACCCTGGGCGACGTCGTCATAGCGGACATACATCCACCATGCTCGAAGCATCTCAGACTGTCTTCTATAGGTTCCTCCTCGGGCAGAACCCACTCGATGTTATACTTTGGATTGGCAATGGCTGCAAACTCTGGAAATTACAGCACTCTGTAACTGAAATTAGCTCTAGACAGGGGAAACTTAACACTGCACTCTATAGCTCTCGGCTCTTTGCAAAAGTAACCCTCCCGACTGAATAATTTCTACTTTTATACTGAAGGCGGTAATCCCGGACGCAACAGTCATCTAGACTGAACCCGTCGGTCATATTAATTGCTTGGACGAGACCACACCCGTCATTCCAATCCTTAATAAATGCTGAAATCCGATCAATTTTCCTCGAAACGTGTGTGTGCAGGCGCCAGTCTCGTCGAATATTTGCCAAATATGGAAAAATTGATTATGCCGTGCCAAATATACGATAAGGTATACCGGTCATTTCCTCATTAACTGCCTGTCAGACGGTGACTTGACTAGCCCTCTGTCTCATTGTAAAACTGGGTACGTGGCACGGAGAAACATCGCACTGCTGCGATGCCACACCGCATCACTTGCTCAAAACAAACTTACACGTGTCTTTCTTTTTTTATTTTTCTTTTTTAATTTTTTTTTCAAAATGAACCGTCCTTATGCAATTCCTTATACTTAGAATACCTGCCGGTGTAGACTAATTCCCGGTGCGATGCCTTCTTTCAACTACATTGGACATCTGCACCCCCTACGACTCTGAATTAGGGCTGAGAGGTGGATTGGTTGTCACTATAAAGCTTAAGCCTACTTCCATTGATCATTGTGGGAAGAAGCTCCCCATTCAGTTTGCTGAGCTGAACAGATCCTCCCTCTGTGACTTGCTGTATCTGGTACGGCCCCAACCAATGCGTCTTGAACTTCCCTGGAAACTTAAGAAATTTACTATCATAGAGGAGTACTAGGTCTCCAATCTGAAGAGTCTTACTCTTAATGTGCCTGTCATGCCAAGATTTTTCTCGTGCCTTCTGCACTTTCTGATGGAATCCAGCGATGAATCTGTCTTCCTCTAAGGCAAGCAACTGTGCTAGCCTCTCATGCACCGTGTCTGTATCAGCCATTTCAGTGATCTGAGCAATTCTTGAACTGGGAAGGATATACTCCATAGGCATAACAGCCTCCTATCCATACACCAAGCTGAAAGGTGTGTGTCTTGTAAGTTTCTTTCATGTAGTCCTATATTCCCATAATACAGCGTTAACTCTGAGGTCCCAATCATTCCTTTGGCTGTTGCATATCTTAGTAAGAGCATTTTCTAAGATCTTGTTAAAGGCCTCCACCGTACCATTAGCTTGCGGGTGGTAGGGAGTGCTCTTATGGTGCTTTGTTTGGAATTCTTCTGTCAAGGCCTCAATGGTGCGATTCAAGAAGTGTGTGCCTTGATCGCTCATCAAAATTACTGGGCATCCAAATCTAGTGATGATGTTTTCAAAAATGAACTGTGCGACTGTAGCAGCATCACAGTTTCTTACTACTTTGGTCTCTGCCCACCTGGTGAGGTACTCTATTCCAGTGATGATATATCTTGCACCAGTTCATTTTATTGGTGGGTTGATAGGACCCACAAAGTCTATAGCCCATTTGTCAAATACGCGCAACGTAACCTGCAGTCGCAGCGGAATTTCATCTCTCTGCGAGGGTTTTCCTACCCTCTGGAAGATATCGCAGCATCTGCAAAAGTCCTTAGCATCTTTATGTAACGTAGGCCACCATAATCCTACAGTCAGGATTTTCTGCGCAGTCGGCTTTCCAGCGAAATGACCTCCTGCGGTACCTGAATGTGCTTCTCTGATAATAGCCTCTTTTTCATGCGGCATCACACATCTGCGCAGGACTTCATCTGGACCTAACTTGTATAGATGTCCTACGATCAGGGTGAAGTCTGCTGCTTTAACGACCAACTACCTCTTTTGATGCTTGGTAAACTCCTCAGGTGCCCTTCCTGTAGTTAGAAAGTGAATGATATCAACATAGTACTCATCTACGATCTGAATAGAAAACAATTGCGCATCTGGCAAATTGTCCTCTAGATTACTTGGCTCTTCTCCTGAGTCTATTCGTGACAGATGGTCAGGTCTAGCATTCAATCTTCCTAGTTTGACAATGATTTCAAAATAATACTCCTGAAAGAGGAGTAACCATCTGCAGATTCTTCCCCCTAACACTGGCTTATTGACCAGATACTTTAATGCGGAGTGGTCAGTAAACATCTTGAACGAGGCACCCAACAAGTAGTGCCTGAACTTCTGTAGCGCATACACCATAGCTAAGCCTTCTCTTTCTGTCGTGGTGTAGTTCTTTTCTGTTGTCGACAACTTTCTGCTGGAGTATGCGATAGGATGATCAATACCTCCTTCTCCTGGTTACGTTAAAACAACCCCTAGTGCGATGCCAGATGCATCCACATGGACATGAAATGATTTAGTCCAGTCTGGGAATACTAAGATGGGTGCTGTAACCATCTTCTCTTTAAGTGTGTTTAGACTCTGCTAGCATTCCTCATTCCATAGGAATTTTACATCTTTCTTTAACAGTTTTTTCATCGTTACTGTGATCTTTGCGTATCCCTTGATGAATTTTCTGTAGTACCCGGTATGACCAAGTACTTTTCTCAATTGTTTGACTGAGTTGGGTGCTGGAAGATTTACAATGATGGCAATTTTTGCGGGATCTACCATCAAGCCTTGCCTGCAAACAATGTGACCCAACAAAATACCAAATGGCGCACAGAATATACATTTTTTCAAGTTCAGAGAAATCTGGTACTGCCTACATTTCTCTAACATCAGTCTTAAATCTCCTATGTGCTTGTCAATTAATCCAAATACAAACCAATCATCAAAATAAACTTCTAGGAATTTATGTATGTATTCCTTAAATACAGCAACCACTACTCTAGAAAAGATAGCTGGTGCATTCTTAAGACCAAAGGGCATTACCGTATACTGGAATGAGCCCCATTCTGTTGCAAACGTGGTCTTATGGCGATCTTCTGGGTGGATCCTGATCTGGTGATAGCCTGAAAAGCCATCAGTGAAGGAGTAGACCTCCTGTCCTCCCACATTGTCTAATACTTCATCAGTGAAAGGTGTCGGGAATGGATCATGAAGCGATGCGTCGTTGAGTTTACGTAAGTCGACACAGATCCTGATGTCTCCTTTGGTTTTCTTCTCTTGCACGACCATGGGACTAACCCATTTTCTCTCTTCCACGGGCTCAATTATGCCTACTGCTAGCATCTTATCGATCTCATCCTTAACTTTTTCTTTGTAGCGCGGATTTAATCTATATGGACGCTGCTTGACTAGTCTAGCATCCTCTTTCAATGGTATCCTCATTACTCCCAGGTCTTTGACTATTCCCTTCATCTCTGTGAACTTGGTGGGAAATAGGTCCTGATAGTCATGTAACAAGTCTGCAATCTGTCCAATTGTTTCATCGGTCCAGTAGTCTCCAATAGAGGCAAACATTGGTTCTGTGTCTGTGCCAATATTGATCTTTTTAATCTTAAGCGGCTCTATGATTTCTGGAGTCTGTAACTTCGGTCCATCAACATCGCGAGTCCCTTTTGACTCTGGAATGTTGATGTTGCGAGGATCCTCATCCTCCTCCTCTGGTTCTGTTGCAAAATTGTAGCACTCAAGCGCATTTTCTAACTGGATGGCCCACTCAGGTTGAGTTTGTACTGATAGGGTAGAACCCTCAAATATCTTAACCTTTATTATCTCTAGGGCCTGATCAACATTTGGATACTCAGATTCAAAAGGGAAGGTGAGTAGAAAGCTATCTATTAGAAGTGGCCATGTAATCGTTCCCTTGCGCAATTCAGTCTCTGTGTACGAGTTTCATGGAACTGGGTCTAAAGTGTGAATGAATCGGTGAACCCATTCATCCTCGGGAATGTCTGACCAATTCTGTTCACATGTCTGAATGTGTGTCATGGGGTCACTTTCTCCTGTGTATCTCTGCTGGGTATGCTCTCTGTCGGTAGAGAATCTGATCGCCATCAATCTCTTAAGATCATCCCATGATGCGATATTCTCTTTATGTGCATATCACCATCTTGCAGGTGTGGCTCATACTGGAAGTTCCATAGCTGCAATTCTCTGCTCGTGAGGGATTTGTTGTTCAAACTGCATGAGAAAGTCCTAGATGTCTGTTATACCATGAAATGATGGAATCTCGTTGATCTCTGCGCCAATCCATCGCAGTGACTTAGTCATGTACACACATCTGCGTGCTGAGGCTTCGTAAAGTCTGTTCTGCCAGTTCTCTAGACCAACATCCGAATCCGATGCGCATGAGCTGTCGCATCGCCAACTAATGTTCCCTTCTGCGGTTGGATTGATGTAGTCACTCTGGTTCGCAGTAACCTAATAGAGACTGTCCATGTTACATGCCTCTTCCTCTGCTCGGATAGGTTCAATTTATCTAGGACCCTAAAGAGGATCTAACGGTGCATGACCCGGATCTGCGCATCCTCAAAGGTCATTTGTCTTCTCTTTAAGTCGATAACGGCCATGTTATTGATCGCCCAATCAATGCCTAGTAGTTCTGGATATGGTCTACTATCGCCCATAATTTCTATAACTTCAAAGTCCGCAGAGCTGTGAACTCCGTCAATGTCAACTGGCACCTGTGATAATCAACCCAGGGGTGATACCCGCTGTTGATTAGCTAATCTGAGGTGGATAGGCGATCTGACTAACTTAGGGCTACCCATTTGTTCCCATGTCTACTTAGTCAGAACATTTACCTCTGATCCCAGATCTAGGATCACCTCGTCCATTTCAAATTCCCCAACTTGTGCTGTGAGTCGCATCTCTCTTTCTGTTCTTGTATGTCCCCTAATACTATGAACAGTGCACTGTGCACTGCTCATGGAAGAAGATGGTTGACACTGATCTATGATGCACTGAAGTTATCCAATAGCTTGCTCATTTCTCATGAGTTTTAAGCAACTGCGCAAGAAGGATTGTACACTTCCTGCTAACTCGTCTTCATCGCAAGCGCCCGATGTGGTAGCCTGCGATGTCTGGTCAGGGTTAACTCCACAAGGTGCTTGCTGCGGTACGCCCGTAGATGGCGGTACCTGCGATCCTGATTGCATAGGGTCATCAAAGAAAGTCTTAGCTTCTTGAAATGTCTGTTTGTTCTTCTGCAGGTCAAGTGGTGTTGCTTTGTTAGGAGCTTTACGCACCCACTCCTGACCTGTGGTCTTTTCAGTAACCTGCAATGTCTCATTGGTGGAAACACCACTGCGAGTCACAATGTTGACTCTTAGTTCTGGTTCCTCATGCTCAGCAGCAATAAATTGGATGTTTTGGTGTACTGCTGGCTTAGGTTCTCTGATCTTAGCTATCAAGGTAGGACAGTCTTCTATAGCGTGATCGTAAGATTTGCAATAGTTACATGTGGTGGTAGGGCTCTGACAGTCCCTAGCATAATGTCCTACAACTCCATAGTTGTAACAAGTGACTGGTCCGCGACCACAGCCAAAGCCTCTGAATCCTCCTCGTCCTCTGAATCCTCCTCCATGGCCACCATAAGCCGGATCATGCTGTGGTCCTGCTGCTTGACCCTGTGTTTCTTATTGGACTCTGTACAGGTCTTTCTTTTCTTCGACCATGATATCATAGGCTCGACAGTCATGTTCATCATGGCCTACTGACTTATAGAAGATGCAGTATAAGTTCTTAGGTGTCTGTACATACTTTTGAAGTAGAGGGCACTGGTGAGGTAGATGTCCTCTTGTTTTGCATATTTCACACCACAGCCCATGGGTCTGTGGTAAGGGGTTAGGAGCCCCAGTTGATAGATATTCTACAAATACTGGATAGTTATCTTTAGTATGGCCTTGTGCTTTACACTTTACGCACCATATGTCTTGCGCAACCTCTTTCCCTTTCTTAATTTCATGCATCTGTATCGTGAGATTAGCCAACTGGTTTTGCAGATTTGTCATAGCTGTGCTAGTTTCAGCTAGAGGTGAATCCTCTAGTTTCATCGCCATATCCAACGTGTCGTCCTGCGTATGGAGTTTCTGCTGCATTAATGGTAGTCTGATGTGAGGGAGCAGCGCTGCAATAAACCATTCCTTATGCTGCTCCGGTGCAAACTCAAAGATGACTTGGTCTATAAGGGCTTTAAATTTCTGATCAAAGTCCCACATGGACTCTGTAGGTAACTGTTTGATGTCTTTGAGCTCTGTAATGCACTATGATTCAGACTTAGGTTTCTTGAACTCTTTAATCATGGCGGTCCTAACCTAGATAAGTGTTCTGGGTACCGCTGAGGTATACTTCATATACCATGTTAAGGCTCGTTCTCTCAGTGTGGTGACCAACTGTACAAGTTTCCTATTAGCATCATTGATTGCTTTAATGGTCCATACGGCTTCACATAGAAACCAATGCTGCCATGGGTCCTCTGCCCCTTTACCCTTAAAGATAGGTAGCTTCATATCATCCCCCATTCTATTTCTACATGGTGGGTGTTGATTTGCTGTGTTACTACCACTCGGCGGTGTAGGTGGAGGTGATGTAGTGGTAGTATGTACTATCTGGAAACTACTAGATGGAGTTCCTACGGGATTGTTCTAAGTCCCGATCTGTTTCTGTGGGGTATAAGGGTGGTAAGGGATACCCCCTTCTGTTCTGTCTGTGGTACTGTGACTCTGTTGTCTAGTATTATTTGAACTATCTTCAAATATGGGAGATCTGAAATCTACTTTGTATTTCTTTTCACTACGTGTACGTCCAATGTCATCAAAATCAATTTCAAACTCTTGTGACATTACTATCTTTACTTATTCATCTGAAACTAGATCCATTCTTCCTTTTTCATATAATAGCATCTTAATGGACAAGTTTAAAGATTTTGGGTACCTGCCGCGATATCCTTTGAAGAAGTACCGTTCAGCCTCGCTGAAGCTTTTTCTTTGGTCGACTGCAAACTCTGTGACGAAGCCTTCTAGCACACTCGTAAGCCAGAAGTCTATTGTCCTCGTAATGGGATTATCAAGGTTCTTCATGGTCTGAATCAGCTCCGGTGTCCAGACGATGTTTCTTTTCTTCTTGAATATGTTCTTATCAGTCAACTTTGATAACCAGTCGTAAAGCTCGTTTCCAAAGGTCGCAAAAAATATCGCATGCAGGTTTGTAACGATATGTTTTTGTAACCAGTCCTCTGTACTCAGTCTAGGACTCTTGTTCTCTCGTTCAACAAACTCTTTCTGGTTAGACACAACCCACTCGTTGAGTTCGTCTCTAGTAGGATGCCAACAGAACATATGTGCTCAGTTTGTTCAAAACCAGCAACGGAACCATTTGTTGGTTGTCTGGGCAGACCCGAGTTTACTATAATGAACCAACAACACCCCTAGCTCACTGGCCCTTTCGGCCACAGACCACGGAGCATCCTGAAGTCTCACCCGAAGTGATCCTAATGGGTTGGTCAAGGACTCAAGTGTCTCGACCAGGTTCTGTATGGCATCCTATGCGCGTCTCGCAGCCCTTCTTAACTCGCGAGACCGCTCTTTCCTCTTTGCGACACGATGCGCAGTTTTCCTCTTTCTCGCGATGACCCCAACCTTTTATCGCATTGCTGCATCCTGGGCAACACCTACCTCTCTCCTATGCTTACTCCTCAACCCACGGTATCGCGCACTGCAGCTCCTTTGCTGGTGCGATATCGCGTCCATGCGATATCCTACTGCTGCGGCTTAGCACACCCAGTGTTACTGGTGTTTACCCTACATGACTCAATACTCAAGTCTGTTTATACTGCGACTCTTAACTATCTTAAGGGAAACTTAGACAAGCTCTTATACATAATGCTTAAAGACTTCAACTTGCATTTATCCTATTATTAAGCTATGAATTGAATAACACACACATACATATATTTACTGTAAGCAAAGTTCATGTAATGAATGACAGATATAACAAGTAAATACAATCACATGAATCAATCACACAACGCTCATATTTTACGCGGTTCACTTCCAGGGTGGAAGTTACGTCCACAAAACTGTGTTTCTATATTATAACTTGAGAGAGGTACACAGTTCTGCTGCATCGCATATGCAACTAGAGATCTTCTGGGTAAATCCGCACTCAGCCTGGAGCCCTTCTCTCCTAGATCTCTTCTCTATCTCTATATTTCCTTCTTACAATATACTCTCTCTCTCTCTCTCTCTCTCTGTCAATCCCTACGGATTGTTACAATACAAAATAACAGTAAGCTAACAGACTCCTGATGATCTGACTAGCTGGATGGCCCAAAATGCCCAAAATGCAAACCTTTTACAATACAAATTACATCCCTTTATAGGCGGCCCGAAGGTCTCGCCATTACAACACTGTGGGCCTGTCCCAACAGTAACCCAAACCCTAAATAGTGACATTCGGCATATCTGTACTTGGGGTAGCCGCTTTCCGTCACACCACTGCTCTCTGCAGTCTTCCATGCTTCCCAGCACTGACCATGGGTACTATGCACCACTTCTTGTCTTCTATCCTTTGTCTTCAATACCTCAGCCTCCTTGATCCTTTTCCTTTATGAGGGTAGCTGAGCCCTCCTATCTTCACCGCTGCCTTCAATGCAGTGGTTGAGCTCTCTCTTCTCGGCCGCTCAGGTACTGTCATCTTCTTTGACTTCTCTATTCCAACAGTCACGGTTTCCGGCTCTGCTCTGCAGCTAGAAACATGCTACGGCGTCATAGCTTCACCTTATCTCTTCGTCTTCTCCAAACTGTCTATCCACCAAAATGGCAGCTTTTCCTGTAGCTACGGGACCCTGCTCCAACATGCACTGATGCGCACAAAAACCTAAATGGGCACACGCCGTTGTCTAACATTTAGAGCATTTACTCACTAATGTTTATTTCATTTAATGACTAACATTCTTCAACAACGACTTTGTATTCATGATTATTTTGAGTATTTTTACAATATAGTCTAAAACCTATCATCATCATCACCACTACAATATAGTCTAAACCTATCATCATCATCATCATCACCATCATTGTTCATCATCATTGTCATCGTCATCATCATCATCATCATCCTCATCCTCATCATCATAGTCATCATCCTCATCACCATCATTATCATCATCCTCATCATCATCATCACCAACATTTTTCATCATCATCATCACCATCCTCTTCCTCATCATTGTTATCATCCTCATCATCATCATCATCATCACCAACATTGTTCGTCATCATGCTCCTCCTCCTCCTCCTCCTCCTCCTCCTCATCCTCATCATCATCGTCATCATCACCGTCATTGTTCACCATCATCATCATCGTCGTCATCATCATCATCATCATCATCATCATCCTCCTCATCATTGTTCATCATCATCATTCCATTGCAAATGCTTGGAAATAAAATCAAAGCAAAGTTTCAGCTAAATCTATCGTCATCATCATCATTGTTCCTCATCGTCATCGTCATCAATCATCATCCTCATCCTCATCCTCCTCCTCCTCCTCCTCATCATCACCATCATTGTTCATCATCATTGTCATCGTCATCATCATCCTCATCCTAATCCTCACCATCATAGTCATGATCCTCATCATCGTCATTGAAATCATCCTTATCATCATCATCACAATCATCAGCATCATCATCATCATTGTTCCTCATCATCGTCAGCATCGTCATCATCATCATTGTTCATCATCACCATCATCATCGCCATCATTGTTCATCCTCATAGTCATCCTCCTCCTCCTCCTCATCATCATCTTCGTCATCAACATCATCATCCTCATCATCATAATCACTGTCATCATAGTAATAGTCATCGTGAATGTCTTCCTCATCATCATCACCATCATTGTTCATCATCATAGTCATTATAATCCTCCTCATCATCATCGTCGTCGTCATCAACATCATCATCCTCATCCTCTTCATCATCATCATCATCATCATCATCATCATTGTCATCATCATCATCATCATCCTCATCATCATCGTCGTCATCATCATCATCATCCTCATCATCATCGTCATCATCACCATCATTGTTCACCATCATCATCATCGTCGTCATCATCCTCCTCCTCCTCCTCCTCCTCCTCCTCCTCATCATGGTCATCATCCTCATCATCATCATTGTCAGAATCCTCCTCCTCCTCCTCCTCATCATTGTTCATCATCATCATTCCATTGCAAATGCTTGGAAATAAAATCAAAGCAAAGTTTCAACTAAACCTATCATCATCATCCTCATCCTCATCAGCATCAGCATCACCGCCATCATTGTTCGTCATCATTGTCATCATCATCATCATCCTCATCCTAATCTGTTGAAATATTGTAACTTCGAAGAATATTCTATATGTATCTTTTGTGGTCCCAGATGGTCCTACCAGGAGAACCACTTGTATTATCTTTGTACCCCGATGCTTCTAATCGGAAGAACTAATAAGAGTCATGAGGTAGTCCCCTCTAATTGTAAAGGTGGGTCATTAACACCCTAGTGTGGTTACTTGAGCCTACATGTGTAACTCGAGCCTACATGATTAACTCGAGCCTACATGTCGGATGAGTTAATTAAAGTGAACGGATGAATATAAATAGAGGTGTGGTGCTCCTCATTTGGAACACACATTCTCACTTGTGTAGCACATTAGTGGAGAAGAGAAGTAGCCGGAGAAGGAGGAGGATTAGGCTTTGATCTCCTTACTGGTTTTATCTTTTATCTTTTGGGGCATCTATATTGAGGAATATTTTGCTGGGTTTTTCCCTTTAGGGTTTTCCCAGGATAAATATTTATGTTCCTTCTGTATGGTTGTGCTTGTCTATCTTTCAGTGATCTTGTTTATATGCTTTTGTTATGAAAATGTAATGAAATACTGATGTCTTAGCTAAGCATATGAAAAATTCAAGATGGTATCAGAGCCATCCTGAAATAAGGCATTGTGCAGCTACAGAATCTAGGGCTTCTTACTTTTTGGTTCTCTCTCCACAATCGATCAGTAAAAGAAGGCTAGGATGACTCTCCATTGAAGGGCGCATCTTTCTGTCGAAGCGGAATTCGATTCCGAGCATTTTCAGTTTTCGATGCGGGAAATTAGGGCTTCTTGCAGAAGAATAATTTTTGAGTGAGCCTAGCATAGGATTTCTCTCCTCATCAAAATCGAATTTTAGAGACCTGGATCAATATTTTTGGTTGGGTGAAACTCCGGGAAAGTCAAACCCTACTTTGACCCCGAGCTAGAAAAACCCTAAATACTAAAACTGCGAAGTTTTGGTACCTTCGCTATATCCTGAGATTGGAGAAGCTTCAAGAGATGAAAATTGTAAATACTGAATATAAAATCCTTATGTACACTGTGTCCAAACTTCAGCCTCAGAGTCACTATATTCTGGAATATATGATCCCTCCAAGTTAGGGTTCCAGCCTCTTCCAGAATTCATCCCTAAACAGGACACCTGGGGAGAATTACAATATCTTGGGCTACAGAGGTCCAAATGGAATTCCTGAAGATGTTACATAAAGCGCATGAACTGTAATTCTCATGGTCTAAACTATAGACTTAGAATATGAAACAGTGACACGTGGAAATCCATACAACTTCGCTGTTTGGAACAGTCCTGTAACAAGGCACCTTGGGAAAATGATCATAAATCCAAATTGGTGAAACCAATTCTGATGAAACCTATGTTGTTGGATCAGGGACATGTGAGGTTACCGCAGTGTGAATTTTTAGACATAGACGAGCATTGATTTCAGAGATATCACAGAAATAGTGACAGGAATTTATATAGAAGAAATTGAAAAACTAGGGCTTCCTGTTCCGGGAGCTTCCCTCCACTGTTTTTAGAAAAGGAGTACTTTGGACAGCTCTATTTGAAGAGATCTATATTTCTATCCAATCAGATCTAAACTATTCCAAGTTTTGAAAATTAGGGTTTCTGTGGCAAACCCTAGATCAGCCAGCTCTGGAACCAGGACGGACACCTCAAATCGGTAAGATCTAATCCTTTGTTATTTGCATTTGAGGTTCTCATTTCAAAGTGATAAATCCCATCAGCTTGATGATAAGCTTGGTGAAGTTGACAACTTCCAAGCATGGAAGCATTTGATCTCTTTGAAGAAAATGAATTGGACACCTTCATGAGTAGAGAGGTTCCAGTTCCAGAAGGAGATGAGGCTCAAAGCCTTACACAAGAAGAATTTGATCAAGGCTAAGAAGATCATTGTTGATTCAATCATGGATCAACTTGTACCACAAGTGTCTTCCCTAAAGACACCGAAGATGTTTGATTCCTTGATCAAGATATTTGAAGATAAGAACATTAATCAGAAGATGGATTTGAGAAAACAGTTGAAGAATGTGAAGATCCAGGATGCAGAACATCTTGAAGCTGTAGAAGAAGAATTGGAGAATGCAGAAGTGGTGATAGACACCTTGAATGGTCTCCCAGGATCATAGAATTCATTCATTCAAGGACTATGTGCCAGAAGTGAGTAATTACTTTCAACAGACTCTGGGAAGAAGAAGAATCTTGATTGATAAGAAGAGAAGAAGAAGGTGGGAGCAATTGAAGATCAAGCTCTCACCATTGAAAGAAGATCCCTCAAGCAATGAGTAATGTGAACAACTCAATTATTGAAGAACCTCTTATCCATATTATCATTTGGATAAGAAATGATGATGTCATGAATGAAGAAGATGATGAAGTAGAAGGATCAAGAAGGAGTCTACCCACAAAACGAATAAAAGATAAGTATTCAATTGTCATTGCATGATATTGTTTTGTTATGCATTTGATTATATTTAGTTGATGTATTATGCATGATAGATTGTTTGCATTAATGATTGTATACTACTAATATGCTTGTGATGGGTAAGTAGGTCATGGTGCCATACAACTCTCCATTGCTACTTATCAAACCTCTTTGCTGACATATTGGATTAGTGCACAATCTCAATTATGTCATGGTAAAGAAGGAAGACATCTAGAAAGTTTCCGTGAGACATGGATGAATGTTGTATTGGATAAACAATTGTATGATGCATAATAATTTGTCATTATGCATATGTTTTATAGTTCTAACCATGTAACTAGTGTTGGAGTAGGGTCCCACAGCTACAGAAGAAGCTGCTAGTTTAGCGGAGAGATAAGTTTTGGCGGAAAGAAGATAAGACAGAGCTACGACGCCGTAGCATGTTTCTAGCTGCAGAGCAGAGCCGGAAACCATGAATTTTTAGATAGAGAAGTCAAGAAAGGCAACGGTACCTGAGCGGCCGAGAAGAGAGAGCTCACCCACTGCCTCCAACAACTGGTGCATTTGAATTGTAGGAAAGGTCCTGTACAACCTCCTACAAGAAAAGAAGGATGAGACTTGTTTCGAAGAACAAGTGATGACAATTCAATATTCACTCCAATGAACATGAATCTGAAGCTCCCAAATTCAGAGACACCATGACGGAAGAAAGAGCTTCAGAGAGTGGTAGATCCACCTTGAAGGATCAATACCACCATGGGTATGAGAGATAACTCAAGATGAAGAAAAGAATGCTACGAAAGAAGCTATGATCAAAGAATAACAGTTGATCATGGGGAATGATGTATACGATATGATTTTGAGACATAAAGGGAAGTACGTAGTATCTTCCATATGGATCTACAAGAACAAGTGTAGAAAGCAAATTTCGTGAGTTGCCTTTGAAAGAATAGACTATGACATGACATACTCTATCGATAAGTATATGTCAAGCATAGAACCACCTATACAGAATGAAGAGAGAAGATGATACTCCACTTCAGGGGGAGTGACTACAGAAGATATCTGAGTTCAACATGGTACGACATGATGGACAGCTTCCTGATGGATCGAGACATTACCAAGAGTAAAGTGGGTTCCAACCTTCAAGATTGAATGCCGAAGACTAGGATATGTTGATGACCTGAGAAGATGAACTCATGAAAGATGTTATGATGAAAGAATACTAGAATGATGTTTGGGATATAATACTCAAACCAGAAAGCAAGAATGTGGTATCTTCCAAATGGATCAGTAAGATAAAATATGCTACTGATAGAAGTAAGGAAAGACTTGTGGCTTCTCTCAGAAAGAGGGAATTAATTCTGAAGAGACACTTACTCCAAGAAGCAAGGTATACTTTCTTCAGAATTATCATGGTAGTTTCTTCCATGATGAAGTAAAGAAAAGCCTTCCTTAATGGTATGATTGAGGAAGAGTTTTACATTGAATAGTCACAAGGATTTGAATTTGAAGACAGATGGACTCATGTATGCAAGTTGAAGAAGGCCCTCTATGGCCTGAAGCAAGCTCCCAGAGCTTGGTATGGAAGAATAGATAGTTTCCTAATGAGCATGGGATTTGCCAAGAGTAAAGTCGATCCTAACCTTTATCTCAAGGTTGTAGAAGATGAACCTGTCATCCTGTTATTATATGTGGATGACCTATTTCTGACAGGGAATGAGAAACAAATTATAGAATGCAAGAAGAAGTCCGCTGAAGAATTTAGACCTTGGTCTAATACTTTATTTCCTAGGTCCAGAAATATGAAGGAATCTTTCTCAATCAGGGAAAGTATGCAGTGCAAAGTTTGAAAATATTTGATATGTTGGAATGCAAAGTCATGGCCACACCCATGGACTCCAACCTGAAGCTGTTAGCTGATGACTCATCATAGTTAGTGGATGTGACTCATTACAGACAGATCATTGGGTCATTAATGTACTTAACAAATTCCAGACCAGACATTTTTTTTGCTGTGAACACCTTAAGTCAATATCTTGTTCAACCAAGATAGGTTCACCTAGTAACCGCAAAACATGTGATGAGATATCTAAAAGGGACTATAGACTTTGGTCTATACTATGATGGTAGCCATGAGTATAGATTGTATGGCTACACAGATGTAGATTGGGCTGGAAGTATCTCAGACAGGAAAAGCACATTAGGTAGATGCTTTTGTTTGGGGTCTGCTATGAGTTCATGGTTTAGCAGGAAACAGTCCAGTGTTTCTCACAGCACGGCTGAAGCAAAATACATAGCAGATTGCTCTACTAAGTTGTGAATTCATATGGCTTCGGAAGATGATATCAGATCTCTTTGACCTAAATATGGATACTACAATGGTTCTATGTGATAACCAGATTTGTGATGACAGAGAACCCCGTGTTCCTATTGTAACACATAAAATTTTGCTATTTCTACATACGAGAGAAGATGTAGATTATTATGTTTCAATATTACCATACTAAAGATATAGATGATGTTTCAGTATTTACATACTGTACATGCAGATGATGATGATTATGTATTTCTATACTGAATATAGAGATGATGATGCTTTCAGTATTTCTATACTAAAGATATAGATGATGATGCTTTCAGTATTCACATACTAGAGATACATATGGTGATAGTTCAGTATTCACATACTGAAGATGTAGATGATGATGGTTTGAATGATGATGTACTGATGAAGCCTCTGTCTCGGGTAAAGTTCGAACACTTTCGAGACAAGCTTGGCGTTGTTCGAAAATACCTTCCTCGAAAGGGGGAGTAGTGATGTTTCCCTAAAGTGATCTGGACACCTCGGCCCTCGAGAATGAAGAGGGATTGTATCATCCCGGGACATCTGTCCAAAAGTGATCCGGTGACCTCGGTCCTCAAGAATGAAGAGCGATTGTATCATCCTAGGACATCTGTCCAAAATAGATCTGGTGACTTCGGTCTTCGTGAATGTATTGGGATTGCATCATCCCTAAACTTCAGTTCAAAATGTATTCGAAGGTCTCGGCCCCTGTGAAAGTGGTGGATTGCATCATCCCTGAACCTCGGTTCAAAATGTATCCGGAGGTCTTGGCCCCCGTGAAAGTGGTGGATTGCATCATCCCTGAAACTCGGTTCAAAATGTATCCGGAGTTCTCGGCCCCCGTGAAAGTGGTGGATTGCATCATCCCTGAACCTCAGCTCAAAATGTATCCAGAGGTCTTGGCCCCCATGAAAGTGGTAGGATTGCATCATCCCTGAACCTCGGTTCAAAATGTATCCAGAGATCTCGGTCCCCGTGAATTTGGTAGGATTGTATCATCCTTGAACTCCGGTTCAGAACAGATCCGGTGACTTCGGTACTCGAGAACGTGTGTTGATGCCGTAATTCCTAGAGGAAGGATTGTCTAAGTTCCACATCTGTGTTGATCCCGTAATTCCAAAAGGAAGGATCGTTAGTAACTCTGTAAAGACCTAAATCCCGTAATTCCGAAAGGAACGATCATTGAATTGATCCCGTAATTCCAATAGGAAGGATTGTCTGAGTTCCACAGATGTGTTGATCCCGTAATTCCAATAGGAAGGATTGTCTGAGTTCCACAGATGTGTTGATCCCGTAATTCCAATAGGAAGGATTGTCTGAGTTCCACATCTGTGTTGATCCCGTAATTTCGAAAGGAAGGATCGTTAGTAACTCTGTAAAGACCTAAATCCCGTAATTCCAAAAGGAAGGATCATTGAATTGATCTTGTAATTCTAATAGGAAGGATTGTCTAAGTTCCACATATGTGTTGATCCCGTAATTCCAATAGGAGGGATTTTTTGAGTTCCACAAATGTGTTGATCCCGTAATTCCGAAAGAAAGGATCGTTAGTAATTCCGTAAAGACCTAAATCCCATAATTCTGAAAGGAAGGATCATTAGTAACTCCGTAAAGACCCAAATCCCGTAATTCCGAAAGGAAGGATCATTGGTAACTCCATAAAGACCTAAATCCCATAATTCCGAAAGGAAGGATCATGTTGATGTTTTGATGATGTTGATTTTTTTATGATGATAATGATGTACTAATCGAAAGATCAGAGTGTGATGATGATGATATTTTGATGTTTTCATGATGATGATGTTTTTATGATGATGATGACGTACTGATCGAAAGATCAGTGTATGATGATGATGACGTACTGATCGAAAGATCAGAGTATGATGATGATTATGATGTACTGATCGAAAGATCAGAATGTGATGATGATGATGTACTGATCAAAATATCAGAGCATGATGATGATGTACTGATCGAAAGATCAGAGTATGATGATGATAACGTAATGATCAAATGATCAGTATGTGATGATGATGACGTACTGATTAAAAGATCAGAATATCATGATGATGATGCTGTTCGAGAATTGAAGTATGATTATGGTGCTGATCACAATGTTACCGATCAGGTTGCTGATCGAAAGATCAAAGCACTGAAGATGTTGCTGATCTAAATGTTGAAGATGTTGTTGCTGATCGAAAGGTCAAAATGCTGAAGATGTTTCTGATCGAAAGGTCAAAGTGCTGAAGATGTTGTTGCTGATTGAAAGGTCTAAGTGTTGAAGATGTTGTTGTTCAAAAGGTCAAAATATGCTGATGCTGATCAAAGAGTTGTTGTCGTTGAAAATTGAATACGAAGACTATATGATGTTGAAAAGATTCCAATGATTTATAGATGTGTTACCCTAATGATGTTGATGATGTCCTCTCCTACTATTGTTGTTGTTGTTGTAGAATACCCTTCTTGTTAAGGGGGAGTGTTGAAATATTGTAACTTCGAAGAATATTCTATATGTATCTTTTGTGGTCCCTGATGGTCCTATTGGGAGAACCACTTGTATTATCTTTGTACCTTGATGCTTCTAATCAGAAGAAGTAATAACAGTCATGAGGTAGTCCCCTCTTATTGTAAAGATGGGTCATTAGCACCCCAGTGTGGTTACTTGAACCTACATGTGTAACTCGAGCCTACATGATTAAATCGATCCTACATGTTGAATGAGTTAATTAAAGTGAACGGATGAATATAAATAGAGGTGTGGTGCTCCTCATTTGGAACACACATTCTCACTTATGTAGCACATTAGTGGAGAAGAGAAGTAGCTGGAGAAGGAGGAGGATCATGCTTTGATCTCCTTGCTGGTTTTATCTTTGATCTTTTGGGGCATCTATATTGAGGAAGATTTTGCTGGGTTTTTCCCTTTAGGGTTTTCCTAGGATAAATCTTTATGTTCCTTTTGTATGGTTGTGCTTGTCTATCTTTCAGTGATCCTGTTTATATGATTTTGTTATGAAAATGTAATGAAATACTGATGTCTTAGCTAAGCATATGAAAAATTCAACATAATCCTCATCATCATAGTCATCATCCTCATCATCATCATTTAAATCATTCTTATCATCATCATCATCATCATCATTGTTCCTCATCATCGTCAGCATCGTCATCATCATCATTGTTCATCATCACCATCATCATCGCCATCATTGTTCATCCTCATAGTCACTTCATAGTCATCACCATCCTCCTCCTCTTCATCATCTTTGTCATTAACATCATCATCCTCATCATTGCAATCATCATCATCATCATCATAATCACTGTCATCATAGTAATATTCATTGTGATCATCATCCTCATCATAGTCATCATCATCACCTTCATTGTTCATCATCATAGTCATTATAATCATCCTCATCATCATCGTCGTCGTCATCAACATCGTCATCGTCATCACCGTCATCATCCTCATCCTCTTCCTCATCATAGTCATCATCATCATCATCATCATCATCATTGTCATCATCATCATCACCAACATTGTTCATCATCATCATCATCATCATCATCATCATCGTCATCATCATCCTCATCCTCATCATCATCGTCATCATCACCATCATTTTTCACCATCATCATCATCGTCGTCATCATCATCATCATCATCCTCCTCCTCCTACTCATCATCATAGTCATCATCCTCATCATCATCATTGTCATCCTCCTCCTCCTCCTCCTCATCATTCCATTACAAATGCTTGGAAATAAAATAAAATCAAAGTTTCAACTAAACTTATCATCATCATCATCATTGTTCCTCATCGTCGTCGTCGTCATCATCATCCTCGTCCTCATCCTCATAATCATCATCACCATCATTGTTCATCATCATTGTCATCGTCATCATCATCCTCATCCTAATCCTCATCATCATAGTCATCATCCTCATCATCATCATTGAAATCATCTTTATCATCATCATCACAATCATCATCATCATCATCATCATTGTTCCTCATCATCATCATTGTTCATCATCACCATCATCATCGCCATCATTGTTCATCCTCATAGTCATCTTCATAGTCATCCTCCTCCTCCTCCTCCTCATCATCTTCGTCATCAACATCATAATCCTCATCATCGTAATCATCATAATCACTGTCATCATAGTAATAGTCATCGTGATCATCCTCATTATCATCATCATCATCACCATCATTGTTCATCATCATAGCCATTATAATCCTCCTCCTCATCATCATTGTCGTCATCAACATCATCATCCTCATCATCGTCATCATCCTCATCCTCTTCGTCATCATAGTCATCATCATCATCATTATCATTGTCATAGTCATCATCCTCATCATCCCCATTGTCATCATCATTCTCATCATCATCATAGTCATCATCCTCATTTGATCATCATTGTCATCCTCCTCCTCCTCATCATCATCATTCCATTGCAAATGCTTGAAAATAAAATAAAATAAAAAGTGTTTACTTAGCAAATGCGCGCACACGTCTCTAACACACGCGCACAAAGTAGCGCGAATGCGCTTTTAGTACCTGTGCACCCAGAGAGCGCTATCGCGCTTCTAGTGTGTGTGCATTATTTTTTAAACTATGCGTGCGTGGGATTTAAATTTAGAATTTTGGTGGCACCTTTTTTCCAACCAACGTGGTGGATGACTTGGGTTCTTTTGTTTTAGGTTCGGGTTGCCCAACCAAGTGGTTTGGACTGTCTTATGACATAAAAACTTGTTTCGTACCACTTCTGCTATTTCATGCATGATTTTCCATATGCCACGCTTGTCCACTGTTAATGAAAATTCACACACTTGTGTAGCTCTGTCTTTAGATTCTGAATATGCAATTTTTATTTAAATATATTATCTTTTTCTATTTTTTATTTAATTTTAAATGGACTAATGGCAATCTAACACAAAAGGTAGGCTATTTGCTTCGGCTATAACTTTTGATTGCCTCACCTATTTAAAAAATGGAAAAGAACCCGCACAAGAAGACACAAAGACTTACATCCTAAAAAAAATATCGTTCATTGACTATGTTAAGACCAAGATGTGGTGGAATAATAGAAGGAGAGAAGAGCGACATGTTTCCTCCCACTTGAATAGGTTTCTTGTTTATGAATCCATTCTAGACCTTGGAAGTAAATTATATTCCTTGGTTTTCCCCTTAGATGGATCAAATCATTGACCGTTGTGTTTCTGGTGGAGTGGCCTGGGCTCTCAGTTCAAAAAACCTTTTAGGTTTGAACAATTTTGGATGAGGCACACAGACTTTAAGGACAAAGTTCATCAATGGTGGGAAGAGGCCAAAGGGGTGGAAGTACAAAACACCTACAAGTTCCAAAATCAGTTCAAACTCATCAAAGGTAAGATATAGAAATGGAACAAATAGGAATTTGGGAACATCTTCAGAGATAAGGCCATCTTGGAAGAAAAATTGGGATGCCTGCAAAAATAGGGGACGAGGGACATTATTTCCTTCTTTTCTTTAGGAGGAAGGGAGACTCCAGGATCAGTTGGAGGAGAGGGAGAAGCAATAGGATCTTCTATGGAAATAGACATCATGGGTCAAGTGGATTTAGGAGGGGGAAAGGAACACCAATTTATTTCACATATCGACCATCCAGTATCGGTCTCTCAATCAGATCCTTAGGTTGAAAAGAGCTAATGGGGTTTGGGTGGAAACAAGGGAAGACATCGAGGGGGAAATTATTCACCATTTCTAGTATCTATTAGAAGAACCAATCCATGCTAGAAGAGTGGAAATAAACCAAATAACCCACAACATCCCCCATCTAATAACAAAACCTAAAAATGATTTGTTAATGCAACTGAATCTCATTAAGGAGGTGGAAGAGGCGGTGGAACATATGGCTGAGGGTACGACCCTTGGCCCTGATAGTTTTATGGTAAAATTTTTCCATGCATTTTGGGATCTTTTCAAGGAGGAGGTTTGGAAAATTATCAAAGATTCGAGGAGTACTCAACATATCCTACCAGCTCTCAACACTACTTTGTTGTCCCTCATTGCAAAGATGGGGGAGGAGGACTCACCTAACCTGTTCCGACCTATTTCCTTATGTAATGTTATCTACAATATTATCACTAAATGCATTGTCAATTGCTTAAAGTCGATCCTTCCTTTTGTTGTATCCCTAGAACAATCTATATTTGTGGAAGGGCACCAAATTATGGATGGGATCATCATAACCCATGAGACTCTTAACTCATTTAAAATGACAGACACTCCTAGAATGATTTTAAATCTCGATATAGAAAAATCCTATAATAAATTGAATTGGCGATATTTGAGAGAAGTCCTTAAGGCCTTTGGATTTTAGGATGATTGGAAACAATGGGTTTTGAAACTTGTTTCTTCATCCTTTTTCTCCATGCTCATCAATGGAGTCCTCTTGGAGCTTATCCAGCCCATAAGGGGAATCTGACAAGGTGACCCTCTCTCCCCTTTTATCTTTATTATTATGGCTGAGGGTTTGGGCTGACTCATCAAAGAAAAACATGCAGAGCAAAGTATCTAGGGAATCAAGGTGCTTCCAAGGGCTAAGGCCCAAACCCATCAACAATTTGTGGAAGATACGATGGTAATGGGCCATTCGTCAGTGAAGGAGGCTAGGAACATCAACATATATTTGCAGGAATTTGGGGTGACCTCCGGATTAGAAGTGAATGAATGTAAATGTCATTTTTTCTTTCTTTCATGCTCCTAGACTTACGTGGAATTTTTTTTGTATAATTATGGGTTTTAGGGAGATCTCCCTTCCAACCAAATATTTGGGTACTGGCATTATACAAATGCACATTATATAATACCCCTTCTAACCAAAAGGGGTATTATTGCTTTTCCAATACCCAAAAACTGACATGAAATAAAAAAAACCAATACCCCTTCCAGTCAATGCACATTGCAATGTTGGGGACAACCCAAGAAACTTCCCCTTGGTGATTCAGGCCCAAACTAATGGGAATCCCATGCACCTAGCTATTTCAATATGAACTTTGATAGGGCCTCTAAGGGAAATCCTAGGAAGTCTGGCTTTGAAGGTATTATCAGGGACCATGAGGGGGTGATGAAAGCCTTTGTCTATGGTGGCCTCAGTCACGACACTAACAATGTTGTAGATCTATAAGGTATCATTCAAGGTCTTGGGACTACTCAGAAACAGGGTTGGATCCCTCTAGTGGTCAAAGATGATTCACAAGAAGTAATCATAATGTCATAACAAATTCACAATGACACGTCATACTCAAAGGTTTCGTCTAGTTGGCGTTTGGAACATATGTTGGAGTGGGTAGAAGAACTGGTAAGGTTTCGTCTAGTTGGCGTTTGGAACATACATTGGAGTGGGTAGAAGAACTAGTGAGGAGGACACATGGCCTATCTTTTAGCCACATAAAATGAGAAGGAAACAAGGTGGCAGACATCCTGGATAATGAGGGTACATCGGTCCGTTAAACGATCATTAGTAATGTATGGGAAAGGATAGTTAGGTGGTTGGTGACACATAGGAGCTCGTGATGGGCCATGGGAGAACCAAGTGTTTGTTGCCTAATCTATACGATGAAGTGGTGATCTGGTGGGACATGGCTAATCCCTTTAAACCTAATGAATAGCTTCATGTGTGGAGTTACTGCTCTCATGTTGTTCGTAATATGGTATTTCAATGATGGGGGGTGGCATATCTCGTCTTTTATGGGATGAGTTTATGGTAGGGAAGTACCATAGGATGGTTGAGCTCAACCATGGTATGCAAGCAATCATCATGGAAAGTGGGAAGTTTCTATTTATGTTTGCTCACTCAGCATCCACGTACCTGCATGGTTCTCTTTCTGTTTTTGGTTTTAAGGTGGTGTTTTCATCGGGTATTTCCTTGAGAGTAGAAGGAAACATGGAGTAGGGAAATTACATGGTGGGGGTAGCAGAGGGAAGGAGGCTCCCCATTCTAAGTCTAGTCAACCCCTAGGCGCTAGTAGACATATCATGCAGGCTCAAAAGAGGATGGCATGGGAAGCCAAGTACTTTCAACTAGGCTTTCCTTCGGAGGTGTAATCCTGGATTAGTGGTATTAAGGTTCTTCTCAGGGAGAATTTGCATCACGAGACGCTCAACTATGAAATCAAGGCGATTGAAGACTAGGTCATGGACCCTGTGAACAATGTGTCTTGTTTGGGGCTTTATGAAAGAATATTTTCTCTGTTCTGGGTGATGGAAAACCTTTTTGTCCATGTTTTGTGGGAACGCATGGATAAAGAAGAAGGGGATGTCACCCTGGTTCCATGTTGGAAGGATCATCATGCGGAGACTTGCCAACTGAATGCAAATATGGATGTGGTGCTAGAGGATCTAGGGATCCTACTATCAGCTCCTCCGATGGGGAGAATGGGTGGTGCGATGATAGCTCAAGATGGGAATCCCCTGTGTCATATGGTTGGTCATTGCGGTTTCTGAGGTTTCTCTATGTTTCAGTGGTGGCTTGTCTCCCTGGGTCTTTATGTTTGTTTGTATGTTTCATGATACTGCTGTGCTTTCTGTGTATGCCAGTAATGAAAATGGGCTCATGGGTGTCATGTGATCGGGTGGAAGAACGGGTTCCTCGGTTCTGTTCTATTTTTTAATGGGATTTTCAAGGGACTTAAAGGTTTTGAAGACTTTTCCTATTTATCTATGGGGTATTTTAGTAAAAATGGCTCACTGGTTCTCTGCAGTGATGCGGATATGGAAGCTATGTAACTATTTTCTATGTTAATACAATTTTCTATTACTTACAAAAAAAACATAATATATATTATTGGATGTAAAAAAAAATTGTGAGAGGGCCTTGGGTGGGCTATCACTGCACCACATCTTGTTTAAAGGCATTCATGATTCCACCGAAAAGGAATCAAAGTGTGCTTTTTGTGTCCATGTGTGAACCCTGATTCAGTGTTGTTGATGTAATTGTAACTTTGGGATATATTCTGATGGATATTATCACTATATGTTGTTGTAATGCCATAAGATATGTGTTTTCCTCCTTCTAGGATGTCATTATTGTGTATGGACGTTGAGGTACAACCTCAATTGGAATTCAGGGAAATGTTCCCCAGTATAACATCAAGTAATGTATTTTTGGAGTCTGTTTAGGAGAAGTCGGCCTTGTTAGGGTAAGAGGTCAGCCCGAGTCATGTATTAGGTTAGTCACTTGAAAGGTATAAATAAGTAGGTTCCCTCCCTCATTTATACACACTCACACTCACTCAAGTTCGCATGAGGAGAGAGAGAGAGAGAGAGAGAGAGAGAGAGAGAGAGAGAGAGAGAGAGAGAGAGTTGAAAAATACTTCTTGTTATTGGGTTTTTTCATCTTGTGAGACAGTCTTTGTGATAGAGCTATTTTGAGGAAGTTTGTGGGGTTTTCTCCTTTATGGTTTCCTCGGTGAAAATATTTGTGTCTTGTGTATATGATCTATCTTTTGTATCTTGTTGTACTTGTTATTATTTCAGATAAAGATCCTAAATAAGTTAATTAGATTAGAAAAACTAACATGGTATTAGAGCCTCTCTGAAAGAAGACACTCTGCAAAGTGGAAACTAGGGCTTCCTAGTTCAAGGTCTTCTCTCCACATATCATCAAGAAAAGAGGGCTATGCTAACTTTCCCTAAAGAGGGGAATAATTTGGTGGAAGCATAATCATATTTGAAGAATTTTCATTTTTTACCTTAACACTAGTGTCAGGAGAAAATAGGGCATCAAGTTTCAGAGGCTTCCCACCTCAGTCTTCATAAAAGGAACTTGCTGAGAAACTCTCCTCAACTAGGCACATATTTATGTCCAGATAGAAATCCCAAAAATCCAAGATTGGAAAAAAGGGTTTCTGTAACAAACCCTAGGTCAACCAACTCCAGAACTAGGTCAAGAACCTCAAATCGGTAAGCTCTAAATATTTGCTATTTCCATTTGAGGTTCTCATTTGAAAATATGACTCACCATACTCAAATTGAGGACAAGATTGGAGGAGATGATAATTTTTGAGGATGGAAGTACAAAATCTTCCTGATCCTTGAAGATAATGATTTGGATTAGTACATCAGTGGAGAAGTTCCGGAGCTAGAGGGAGAAGAGGCTAAGGCTACTCATAATAAGAACTTGGTTAAAGACAAGAGAATCATTGCATATTCTATTAAGGATCATCTCATCCCACATGTGTCATCCTTCAAGAAACTGAAGAAAGTATTTGATGCTTTGACAAAGATTATCGAAGGAAAGAACATCAATTGAGAGATGACATTGAGGAACTGAGTGAAGAATGCGAAGATACATAACTCAGATACTATACAATCCTACTTCACAAGGGTTTCTCAAATCAAGGAACAACTTGATGCAGTTGAAGAAAATATAGAAGAAGGAGAGATTGTGATTACTACCTTAAATGGCCTCCCAATATCATGGGATTCATTCATTCAATCAATCTATGCAAGAAGGAAGCTGATCTCTTTCAGTCGACTCCGAGAAGAATGCACACATGAAGAATATCGACTTGTAACAAGATAAGAGAAGATGGGAGCAACTGAACATCAATCTCTCACAACTCACACTAGAAAGAACTACAAGATGGAGAACCACCATCACAGTAAGAAGAAGGACAATAATCAAAAGAAGTTCAATAAATATCCTTCCAACATTCGATGCCATACTTGTGATGAAAAGGGATACTTTGCAAGATATTGTCCCAACAGGAAGAAGAGAGATCATGCTCATACCACCAAAGAGGATGAACCAACAAACAAAATATTCAGAAGAGGGAAGGATGATTTAGAATATCAGCACTTAGAATAACTATCTCACATGGAAGAAATGATTGGCTTATGGATAGTGGGGCATATAAACACATGTCAAGATACAAAGAATCATTCATCAATATGTCAGAGCATGAGTCACCTCACAAGGTGAAACTTGGGGATGATTATCAATACCCCATAAAAGGAAGTGGAGAATATTCATACAGGCTAGAATCCATAAAATATTTAAAGATGAAGGATGTGTTATATGTTCTAGGATTGAACAAGAGTCTTCTCTCCATATCTGCACTAGATGCAAAGGGAATGAGATTTTCCTTTGTTGTTGGCCAAGTTCTAATGTGTCATAAAGGAAATAAAATAGATGATGCAAAAGTTATTGGAGAACAAGACTGAGGCTTGTACAAACTTAAGGGACAACTTGAACAAGCATTGGTTCATGAGTCAATAGAACCAAGTTAGCTATGGCACCGAAGGATTTCACATGTGCATTACAGAGCACTATCGATTGCAAGCAAAGCAATATTAGTACTTCCAGATATCTAGGGAAAGAATGAAGGAATTTGCAAAGGATATGCACAGGGAAAGAATGAAAAGAAAATATTTCCTAGCAGTGAAAGTAAAGCTAAATTAATATTGGAGATAGTACACTCAGATGTATGTGGGCCCATGTCTTCCTTCTCACTAAGTGGGTATGCGTACTATGTTTCCTTTATAGATGATTTCTCACATAAGACTAAGATATATTTCTTAAAAGTGAAAAATGAAGTATTCAGTAAGTTTAAGGAATACAAAGTCTTGGTTGAGAACCGCACTGAAAGGAAGATAAAGACTTTGTGGTTAGATAATGGCAGAGAGTTCACCTCAGAATAATTCAAGGAACTCTCTAGATATTCTAGTATTAATAGGGATTTGAGCACTTCATACTATACTCGGCAGAATGGAGTTGCATTACGAAAGAACCGAACAATAATGGAAGCAACGAAACCAATGCTACATGAGCATGATCTTCTAATGCACCTTTGGGAGGAGGCAACAAGAACAGTTGTGTATGTACAAAACCATACTCCTCATCGAGTACTTGAAAACAAAAATCCTAAAGAGGATTTCTTAGGAGAGAAACTAGAAGTCAACCATCTTAAAATATTTGGCTTCCCATTGTACATACATTTCCCAAAGGAGAATATTACCAAGATCGATCCTTCTGGGAGGAAGGGTATATTCGTAGGATATAGTGATACAGTAGAGATGTAATATTTGATGAGGACTCGAAACTAGATCTAAGAGGCTACCTATTGAAGAGGTTGACGAACTTGAAGGAACAAGAGTCCAAGTTATGGAAATTCTATAAGAAATTCCAAAAGACCATGAAGATATTGGCATGCCAGAACCATAAGATCTTGTAGAGACGCTTCACGAAAAGGACTCCCATAAGAGGAAATTAGCATGGGAACGCGATCTCATATAAGATGCAGAAAGGTATGGTGATATAGAAGGGATGCATAGAGAAAGGAAAATACCAAAACCTTGCAATGACTATGTGGCCCTGCTATGTGACATCATTGACAAGGAACCTTCTGATTAAGAAGAGGCTGCATAGAAGAAAGAATGGAAGGATGCCAGGATCGAGGAGTATCAATTGATTATGAAGAATGATGTCTGGGAAATAGTTTTGAGACTAGAAATTAAGTCTTTCGTGACTTCGAAGTGGATATACAATATCAAACACGTTGTAGATGGTAGCATTGATAAACACAAGGAAATATTTGTGGCGCGAGGCTTCTCACATAAAGAAGGCATAGAATACGTGGATACATTTGTACCCATAGTGAGGTACACTTCCATTAGATATATACTTGCATTGGTTGCAGTTATGAGATGGAAAATACTTTAAATGGATGTTAAGACAACATTATTGAATGGTGTAGTCAAGGAGGAAGTGTACGTAGAACAACCACTAGGATTCGAGACACATGACATTAAGAATCATGTGTGCAAATTGAATAAGGCCTTGTATGGATTTAAAAAGGAACCCGAGACATGGCATGACAAGATGGATAACTTCCTGACGATACTAGGCTTTACTAAGAGTAAAGCATATTCCAACCTTTACTTCAAGGTTGAAGATAGAATACCAGTAATGATTTTTCTATATGTAGATGATTTTTTCCTGAGAGGAGAGGACAGACTCATTGAAGATGCAAAGAGGAGACTTGCTACTGAGTTCGAGATGAAAGACCTAGAGATGATGCACTACTTCTTAGCCATGGAGATGGGGCAGAGTGCATATGGGATTTTCCTTGGTCAAGGGAAGTATGCGGTGGATATTCTGAAGAGATTCAAAATGCTGGAATGCTGAATGAAAGAACATGCATATGATTTACTATGAACATCCTGAGCCAGTTCCTAACAGATCTAAGACATGTTCACCTGGTTGCTGCAAATCATGTGTTGAGGTACTTAAAGGGTACAATGTATTATGGGCTCAATTATGATGTGAATTAGAAGATTAATGTGCACGGTTATGTTTATTTGGATTGGGAAGGTAGCTCCACTGATAGGAAGAGCACTTTGGGTTGCTGCTTCAGTTTGGGATCTGACATGATCTCCTAGTTTAGAAAGAAGATGCCCTGTGTGGAACTAAGTACAGCCGAGGCAGAGTATGTTTCCTCTTGCTTGACTAATTGTAAGGTAGTATGGATGCGGAAGCTACTTGTATATTCTGCGATAATCAGAGTTGCGTGAAGCTGTCAAAGAACCCAGTGTTTAATGACAATTCGAAGCACATAGAGATCAAGTTCCACCATATCAGGGGTATGGTGCAGAGAGGAGAATTAAAGCTCCAATACGTGGGAATGGATGAGAAAATAACCGAATTATTGACCAATCCTATAGCTAGAGTGAAGTTTGAGTACTTCAGAGAAAGACTTGGTGTGATCCAGAACGAGACCCCTCGAAAGAGGGAGTAACGAGTTCTATCATAGTCGAAGATATAGGTTGTCTTGGTGACATAATTATTCATGTAGGTTTTCCTTAGATGTAATCAGTACTGGCGAAGCTCGCAGGTTATCCTTGGGGGTAATCAGTCCTGGTGTGTTCCTATGCTAGAGATGACAAGAGACCAGAAGACGCATATGAATGAGATCTCAAATGGGAAATGAGACAGGTTTTCTGAGTGGAAAATATCCTGGTGTATTACGAAGGTTGCTCAAATGTAATCAGTCCTTTAGGTTGTCCTTATATGTAATCAATCCTTACAAAGCTCACATGTTATCCTTAGACGTAATCAGTCCAAGTACATGCTATTCGAAGTGTAAAATATCCTGGTGTGGTACACAGGTTGTTCGAATGTAATAAGTCTTGTGGGTTTTCCGAAGTGTAAAAGGGGTCCTAGTGTGGTACATAGGTTTCTAGGACATAATAAGTCCTAGAAGGTTGTCTAAATGGAAAATATCCTAGATGTAGGTTGTTTGGATGTAATATGTAATGTCCCTGACCCTCCGACCGGCGAAGAGGACGCTACCATACCAATATCTATCTGGGCAACTAGCCCCCATGAACATGTACATACATAAATACTGAAATGCTTTGAATTTAAACATGCATACATTGTTACCATACATTGGAAGCAAAACCATACATTCAAGCATTTAGCATGTTCATCATTTTCATTAAACAACAAAATACAATTTGTAGAGATGAGATAGTCAAGAATACTTATCTTATGAAGAATTCATCTCACCACCAGCTACACTGCTGCAACGTTCCACCCAACCATAGGCCAATGTGCTCCTTAATCTCTCAGCAACACTGCCACCCCCGAGTTGGGCATGATTCCCCAAGAAATAAGGAACTAAGCAGGCTCACACATAGCCAAAATACACAAATTACACAAGCCAACACAATTGGGTTTATCAGGCCATCAGGGAGCTGGGAAAAGCTGAATGCTAAGCTGGTGAGCTCATTGAATAGCTAAGGACACCTACACCAGAACTAGCCTGACTTCTAGGACACCCACAGACACCCAACATAAGGAATTAGTCCCTTCTCTATTACACAGTCCCTCAGGCCCTGACTTTCCTTCCAGTGCTATTCAGGGGTTGTGGAGAAGAAATCCAACCCTCTAGCTCTGTCTATGAGGCTCCCAAACACACTAGGTTTATCAAGCATACCAAGCCTTCATTCCCACTCCCACATAGTCCAAAGACCAACCATTGCATACACACAACAAAATGAGCAATTCATAGCTCTAACTGGGAAATTCGATTCCTGAGTCATTCTTGGACCTATCGTGGCCAAAACGACTCAATAATAACCCACAACAAACCAAAAATCATGGGGAAACAACAACCCCGATCTCACCCCTGAAGAAATGAGAAATACACAGCCCGAAATTGGAATAGGAGATCCGAATCTCAGCCTGGACATGGGGACATATACACAGAACCACAAAATTAGTATGGAAAATACAATCACACAGCCCAGAATGTGAATGGTTCATTCACAGGAAAATCATGAATGCCGAAAAATGGCTCCCCTAGCTCTCTATGTGAGGAAACAATCCCAACCTGTGCGTGAGGAGAAGAGAACGAATCTCCACGTGAGGATGGGAAAGAATGGAAGAATGGAGTCGTGGTGTTTTCCTTGCCCACATGAGGGTGAAAGAGTCTGTTGGTGGAGTGTGCATGTGGGAAAGGATTGAAAGTCCTACTACACACCACTTCCCAACAATAACTGCCCAACTAACATTAGAGGTTTTAATGTGGTAGTTGACAGATTCAGCCAAGGGAAAGGTGAGTAAGTCAAAAGGGTGGGTGAAAACTAAATGGGTGTAACAGCTGACACTTGGCTTTTCCCCATTGGCCCAAAGTTTATTAATTCCCCCTCCTTATCCTTAGGAAAATCATGCCCTTTTCATCATGGTTGCATTGACATAGCTGTTTGGGGTTCATTTTAATTAAAATGCATAATTACATGATGTCAGAATTAATATGTGCCAGATAGCACGATATACCATCGGCAACAATTTCAATTGCCGAAACATAACACAACCAAATCGATGGTGGGGCTTTTTCCTTTAGCTCCACACCACGATTAATTACAATATATACATCATATACATTTGATGCAAACGGGGTCAAAACCAGGGTGTTACATAATAAGTCCTTGAAGTTGTAATGTCCTCTTCTAATTAAGCACCAAAACACCCACTAACCTACTTAATTCCCATAGGTTCAAGCAGGTACTGCATAAAATGGGATTTACTAAGGATATTTGATACTTAGATCAAGATGTGACACTCATTCAGTATTAAATTCATCAGTATGATAAAGGAAGCCTTATTTATTTTATTTAGGCTTAAAGTCAACATGAAATTAGAATTGCATGTATGCAAAAGTGATGCGTAAACCCTAAAAGTGACATGCAAAACCTAAAAGTACAAGCTAATCAATTTAAGAAGGGTTATGGAACCAAAGAAGGCATCAATGATTACTATTGTTGATTTGGAGTTTTGAGCAGTAACAACAAGTGCAACAACAACAATTGGGGTTGAAGATGACGTCTTCAGCTAAAAATGGTTTCGACAGTGAAATCTATCTGACCTAAACTCTTTTAGGGTAGGCCATCCAGGTCTACTATCGGCATTCACCTTATTCTTCAGTATCCAATAATATAGAACTAACAGAACATCTATTTGTAGGTTCATGTTTTAGCTGGTGGGAATAGATGGAAAACCCTAGAAGGATTCACTGGGACCCTTAAGTCCAGTCTTTCCTCTCCATATTATCACCATTTCTCTCAATAGGCTTAGCACATGACACTAGGTTATCAGCAGCTCATTGCCAGGACATTCAGGGCATCCAACAGCAGATTCACAGGGGAAGAGGAGACATCACCCTCTCTAGAAAAATAATTCTCTAGGGGTATTAAAGGAGTTATATTCTATGCATTTACCAACCTATATATTTGGGAAGGAGATATTATCATCTCCACAAAGTCTCATCAGAAACAGACTCCTCCTTCATAAAATAGTCAACTTCATCAGGGAGAGAGCCTCCTTGTAGCTGGGCATCAAAAGAAGAAAGGATGCACTATTATCTCACCTATTCAGAACCACATGCATGCAACATATATCTAGAGTACTTTCAGCTTATTTATCAATGGTAAGTGTGCAAATTCTTTCTAAAACTTTCTACCCTATAATCTCTCCATATTTGTTATATTTTAGGGCATTTGGGCACGACAATTTTGCATGCACTTTTTTTTCAGTATTTTTCACATCATTGAGTGTATGAGAAACAAATTATTAGTAAAGAACCGTAGAATATCAGTTTGGGATATGTTGGAATATATTAAACCCACTCACAACTTAGGATAAAATAATTAATCATTATTTGATTAATTATTCACCCACTAGCTTAATCAGTTGGAATCCACTTGCACCTTAAATTCAATACATGCCATCTATATCCTAGGAATGATTTATTTCCAATTCTGGGTTGATCTTGACCACCTTTTGACCATCCAGAATTAGTATACAGGACTTTACAGCAGATTCTGCTTTATTCTGCTTTTTCTGCTTTTCTATGGATAAGATAAAAGCTAGTCAACTAGGAAACTGGGAGCTTTTGTTTCCAACCAATCCTCCATTAGTTTTTCTCCATTTTCTAGGATTAGCATGTTTTTTCCATCTCCTTGAAAACTCACTCATGCTTTTGCCAACTCGTGAGGTCCTTGATAGATTTGGTAAGTGCTTTATCCACCTATGGGGGTTTGCTATATTTTGGTAAGTCAGCCTTTTGAGCTTTATGAGTTGTTTCCATACAATTCGTTTTTCCTATGAGGGATGTACTATTTATGTACACTACTATTCATCATTATTCAATGGAAGGATACACACCAATATTCATCTCTTCATTCATGTGATTCAGTCTCTTTTCTTCTCTCTATTTTTCCTGTGTATGCTTGTGAGAATTCTTAGTAGCAAGATCTATTTTTTGTGCTTCTTCTTAGCATCATTGATCATAGCATTGATCTATTATTTCTACATTTTATCAGAGCTACAAGGTTGATCAAGTTCTACAGAGTTGAGGAGTGCATCCAGTCTCTTATCCCTCTCTAAAGAAGAGCTTGTCTAGCTTACAAGATTTTCTCCTAGTTTGTTTTACAAGTTGCAGAGAGTATCTCTTAGAGCATATCAACAACTTCAATATGGATTCAAAATTTCCTCTACTATCTCCTTTCAACTATGCTTATTGGAAGCCAAAGATGAGTGCATACTTGAAGAGGTAATGTCTCTTTGATGTCTCCATTGGTGCATTGAGTGAACCTAAGTCTTATGAAGAGAAGATTGATTGGCTAAACACTTGTGATAGAGCTTATGGAATTATATGTTTGGGAATGTCTCCAAATATATATCATCTCATAGATTCTACTGCATTTCCATTTGAGCTTTGGAAAATTTTGGACAAAGGTTTTGGTTTGCAGGAAATTGAAGATGAAGCATGGAGCGAACCTAGCATCTCCCCTTGTTCTCTCTCTCAAGATTTCTTGGCCTCTACATTATCTGATGAAGTTGATCATGATGAATAATTTTCTCATACAGTTCATGTTGTTGCTGCCCTCTTTCATTCGAATGCTTCCTCCTTCAATGAAGAAGCAAATATTGAAGATCCATCTTTTTCTGTGTCTCTTGAAGGTGATTTTTCTTCTTGTGATACTATTGATGAAAAAGAAGTAACATATGGAGCTTCTGCTGATATTGATTATGATCCTATAACCCATTCATTGTTCTCTGAATCTCCTATCTTAGATTCTGAGATCTATGTGCCAAATTCTTTACACCTCTTGCATACCTCTCTCATTGATGGTGCACAACCCAGTGACTTACAGGATGTTTGCTTAGCCACATCAAACCATATTTGTGTCATACCACTTACCTTACTTGATCTCATGTGCTTTGGCATATCCTCCTATGTTCTTGGCATCAATACTCAGATTCTTCTTGAAGATTGTGAACATCTCATTCTTTCCTCCTTTCATACAGAGGATTAATTACCAATGTATTCCCATGAGTCTATTGATATGCTTATATGTGATCCTTTGGATTATGATTTAGAAGCATATTTCCAGGTTGATACACATATAATACCACCATGCATACCATCTACCATACCTTTG
>LPNX010885331.1:184962-232253 GCA_001517045.1 Pseudotsuga menziesii | reverse complement strand
TTTGTGCCTTGTCCTATCTTGAGGGAGGATTTTCCCCATGTGGTTTTGCCTCTTTCCTCACTTTTCTGGACATAATAATTATTAAAGGGTGACCATAGCCTTGTTGCTGGTCCCTATATGCATCTATATTTTTTGTCATACCATCATAAATTCAGACTTATAGGGGGGTGTTGGAATATATTAAACCCACTCACAACTTAGGATAAAATAATTAATCATTATTTGATTAATTATTCACCCACTAGCTTAATTAGTTGGCATCCACTTGCACCTTAAAGTCAATACATGCCATCTATATCCTAGGAATGATTTATTTCCAATTCTGGGTTGATCTTGAACACCTTTCGACCATCTAGAATTAGTATACAGGAATTTATAGCAGATTCTGCATTATTCTGCTTTTTCTGCTTTTCCTGCTTTTCTATGGATAAGATAAAAGCTAGTCAACTAGGAAACTGGGAGCTTTTGTTTCCAACCAATCCTCCATTAGTCTTTCTCCATTTTCTAGGATTAGCATGTTTTTTCCATCTCCCTAACAACTCACTCATGCTTTTTCCAACTCGTGAGGTCCTTGATAGATTTGGTAAGTGCTTTATCCACCTATGGGGGTTTGCTATATTTTGGTAAGTCAGCCTTTTGAGCTTTATGAGTTGTTTCCATACAATTCATTTTGCCTATGAAGGATGTACTATTTATGTGCACTATTATTCATCATTATTCAATGGAAGGATACACACCAATATTCATCTCTTCATTCATGTGATTCAGTCTCTTTTCTTCTCTCTATTTTTCCTGTGTATGCTTGTGAGAATTCTTAGTAGCAAGATCTATTTCCTGTGCTTCTTCTTAGCATAATTGATCATAGCATTGATATATTATTTCTACAGGATATTCAAAGTGGTATCAAAGCATGTTCCTTGCCAACTGTGGGCTTGAACATGAAAAGTAAATGAATCTAGAAGAAGATACTTTTGTAACCTATAGGAGAAGGAAGAGTAGGTACACTGAGGAGCAGGAATTTGAAGATATCAAGTTAGAGGATACCAATTTAGACATGGACCCAACATGTATACACTCTGACAGAGGGAAAGGAACGAGAGAAGAGGAAGACATGTTGGAATTTTTCATCTTGGTAAGTGCATTGAATGACCTAGCTAAAGGGATGAAGGAAATATTGCATGCAATAAACAGATTGGATCTAAAGGCAGAACTAGTCATGCCAATAGAACCTAGTGAACCATTTGGAGCTTACTTACAGGAGTACAGGGATTTTGGAGATGAGTTCCATGCAACAATGTCATTCTCATACTTCTACGATATGAAAAGCAGGATCTGACCAAGGAATTTTAACAGAGGGCTTACCTAGAATTATGAATTGCATAAAATCTTGGGCAGATTGACCATCCCTAACTTTTATGGCACTCTCGAGGGTTCAACGAGAATATGGGTCAAGAAGTTGGATACTTACTTCCAACTAAACCCTATGACGGAGGAAGATGCCATTAAATTGGCTACCTTACATATGGATGGAGAGGATCATGAGTGGTGGTACCATGGTCTAGTGACATTGGGTCAAAACACCATCAGTTCCTATAGTGCCTTCACACAGAGGCTCATGGAGCAGTTTGAAAAAAGGGACCCGAAGATACATTTTAGAGAGTTAGCACAACTCAAACATATGGGTAGTGCCAAGGCCTTCATCTCAGGATTTCAGAGAATAGCTTTTATGGTAATAGATGTGTCTGATAGTAGGTTGATTATGTTATTTTCATAGGACTTGATAGAACCTTTATGCAGGTGGGTGAAAGCCTACAAACCATCCACTCTATAGGATGGGATCAACATAACTAGAGCTCTACAAGACTCATTCCCTAAGAATAGATTTACCACTAAAACAAACTTCCCAGTAAAAGACAAAGACAAAAAACCTTTTCAACAGGAATGGACAAAGATAACTTGGTTGGATGATGTCACGAGGAAATATTTGAGAAGGAAAAAATTATCTTTTACTTGTCAGGAACCATGGGTTCCAGGCCACAGGTGTGCAAGGAAGGAAATGTCTCACTATATAGAAGTATACTTTGACGTGAAGGGGAGGAATCTGAACAGGAAACAACTAAGGAATTGATTGCAGTAGAGGAAGAGTCACTTCAGGGAGAAAAATCAGGAGGAGTCATTACTACATTATCTTGAGTACCCAGGTTTCATACTCTCAGGGTCAACAGAGTAGTATAGGGCCATAGGGTAGGTGTGTTAATTGATGGGGGGGCAACCCACAACTTCATTGATGCAGCATGGGTGGCTAAGCGAGGTATTTAGACGAAGAAATTTAAGGGATTCATCGTAGCAGTAGGAGGTAATAATAGCATGGAATGTAACCATTGGATTCCCAAACTAAATGTCACATTAGGGAACTACAATATGACCGACTCATTCTATGTGGTGAATGTAGCTGACAAAAATGTAATATTAGGGGTTCAATGGCTCTACTCAATAGGGAAATACACAACAAACTAAAGGGCTATAGAAATGGAATTCTAGGGACAGGATGGAAAACATGTAGTCTTGAGGGGCATGAACACTTATGCCTCCAAACCAATTTCATCACAAGGAATGGAGGTCATACTAAGACATGGAGACATAGAATGGTAATTTGAATTCCTTGTTACATTTAGAAATCCTCTTGATAACAACACCCAACATCCAACATATATTTAGGCACTATTATAGAAGCATGAGAAGGTATTTGGATATCTTCCAGCAGGTCGACCACCAAATAGGGGATTTGAGCACATTATTGAGTTAGAGGAGGGGACACAAGCAGTCATCACCACTCCATATAGACATCCCAAAAGGTACAAGGATGAGATTGAGAAAATGATCAAGGAATTCCTAGAACTCAGATATATTTGACCGAGCTCTAGTCCTTTTGCATCATCTATGGTTTTGGTTAAAAAGAAACATGGAAGCTTTAAGATGTGTATTGATTAGAGATCACTCAACAAGAAAACCATAAAAAACAAGTATCCCATTCCTTTTATTGATGAATTAAAGGATGAGTTACAGGGGGAGAAATAATTTTCAAAAACTGATCTTCGATCAAGGTACCATCAGATACGAGTAAGGGATCAGGATATTTCGAAGACAACTTTTCGTTTCCACTATGGTAATTATGAGTTCTTATTCATTCCTTTTGGACTCACCAACACCCCAACAACTTTCAAATCTTGCATGAAACACACCTTCAAGGCTGAGTTACAGAAATATTTATTGGTGTTCTTTGATGATATTTTGATTTACGTTAGTGACATGGGAGGAGCATTTGAGACACTTGGATGAGGTACTGGGAATTCTAGAAGAACAGTCCCTTTACGCAAAAAATTCTAAGTGTGAGTTTGGTATGAAGGAGATGTTGTATTTATGGTATATAATCAATGCAGAGGGAGTATAGGTTCACATGGAAAATATTAGAGCTATCTTGGATTGGCCTACACCAAAGATGGTAACAGAACTAAAGGGATTCTTAGGTCTTTGCACATATTACAGGAGATACGTAAAGGGGTTCTCCTAATTTGCCGCACCACTCACCGAACTTAGCAAGAAAGGGCCATTCACCTGGACATAAGTGGCACAAAAAACCTTTGAAAAAATGAAAGCAATCATGAGTTCTTGTCCAATCTTAGCACTACCATATTTTTCACAACCATTCATAGTTGAGTGTGATACTTCAGGAGAGGAACTAGGGGAAGTATTGATGCAAAACCATCATCCGATTGCATTTGAAAGGAGGAATCTTAAATATTATGAGCAACGCTACTCTATATATGATAATGATGTGCTAGAAATCCTACATGCCTTAACGAAATTCAGACAATATTTAGTGGGCATCAGGTTTAAAATTAAGACAGATCACAACATCCTCAAATACTTCTTGGAGCAGAAAGAGTTGAACAAGCGTCAACAAAAAATGGGTCAGCAAGGTACAAGCATACGAGTTTGAAATAGAATATGCTAAAGGGAAGAACGATGTTGTAGTTGATGCTTTATCAAGGCGACCCGCCTCATTGTCACTCATGATTATATCTACTAATTGGAGGTCTCTTCTCTTGGTAGAATATTCCAAAGACAAATTTTCTTGTGAATTATTAGGTGGATAGATATAGGATGACATGTATAGAGTGATTGATGACATCATCTATTATAAGAACATAATATACCTCATCCCAGAGTCAGCTTTAAAGAGGAAGGTTATACATGCCTCACATGATTCACCATTGTTAGGGCACCAGCGCTTCTTAAAAACTTACAGACAAATTAGAGAGTGTTTCTTGTGGAAAGGCCTCAAGGAGGATGTAATACAACATGTTCGGGAATGAAATATCTACCAGCAGAATAAAATTGAACACACTCATCCAGTAGGGCTACTTCAACCATTACAGGTATCGAAGCAGAAATGGGATAGCATCTTAATGGACTTCATGCCAGGTTTACCCAAGGTACCGGGACGAGACTGCTTGTATGTGGTAGTAAATCGATTAACCAAATTTTCTCACTTCTTTGCTATTTATTCCGACTATTATGCATCATAGGTAGCTAACTTATTTTTCAGAGAGGTTTTTCGACTCCATGGGCTACCCGAAACCATTGTCAGTGATTGTGATAGTAAACTCACTAGTGCTTTCTAGCAGGATCTTTTCAGGTTAGTGGGGACATAAATCGCTATGAGCACAAGTTATCATCCTCATAGCGATGTGCAGTCAAAGATTTCCAACAAACAGATTGAATGGTATCTGAAAAATTATGTAGAAGAACAACAAAGGACATGGATTAAATGGATACACCTAGGGGAGTACTGCTACGATACTACCCACCATATATCTGTTAAGATGACACATTTTAAGGATCTATATGGATATGAGGCACTGAACTTTGCAGACTTAGCTTTTGGAGACAACAGAGCACCAAATGCAAAATATTGGGTATAGGACAATTAGGATATTCTTAAGTTCTTAAAAGAGAATCTACAGGTGACTCAGAATCAACAGAATTTATATGCATACTGACACAAGATTGAGCAGAGTTTTGAGGTAGGATATTTGATATATTTATGACTACAAACTTACAAGCGATATTCACTCAAGAAAAAAGGGGCAAAAAAGATAAAACCTTGCTTCAATGGTCCTTACAAGGAAATCAGGAAGGTTGGAGAGGTGGCATATGAACTAGAATTGCCAAAGGAAAGAAAAAATCACAATGTATTTCATGTATCCAACCTCAACAAAACAGCAAGCAACACATTGCTCCACCCATTGAGTTGTCTCCCTTAGATGATGAAGGGATTTTGGTACTAATTCCATAAAGGATCCCATAGGTTCGAGAAAGGAAACTCTGAAACAAGGTGGAGCAAGATTACTTGGTAAAATGGAAAGAATTACCTAAGGAGGATGCCACATGGGAGGGAGAGCAGGTATTGCATCATCCTAGTTTGCAGTTGCTTGAGGACAAGTAATTTCAAGTGGGGAGGACTATAATGTCCTCTTCTAATTAAGCACCAAAACACCCACTAACCTACTTAATTCCCATAAGTTCGAGTGGGTACTGCATAAAAGGTGATTGACGGAGGAAATTTGATACTTAGAACAAGACGGGACACTCATTCAGTATTAAAGTCATCAGTATGATAAAGGAAGCCTTATTTCTTTAGGCTTAAAGTCAACATGAAATTAGAATTGCATGCATGCAAAAGTGACGCATAAACCCTAAAAGTGACATGCAAACCCTAAAAGTACAAGCTAATCTATTTAAGAAGGGTTATGGAACCAAAGAAGGCATAAATGATTATTATTTTTGATTTGGAGTTTTGAGCAGCAACATCAAGTGCAACAATAACAATTGGGGCTGAAGACGACATCTTCAACTAACAAGGGGTTCAGAAGTGAAATCTATTTGCACTAATCTCTTTCAGAGTAGGCCATCCGGGTATACTATAGGAATTCACTGTATTCTTTAGTATTCGGTGATCCAACACCAATAGAACATCTATTTGTAGGTTCACATTTTAGCTGGGGGGAATAGCTAGAAAACCCCAGAAGGATTCGTTGAGACCCTTAAGCCCAGTATTTCCTCTACATATTATCACCATTTATGTCAGCAGGCTTAACACATCACATTAGGTGATCATCATCTCATTGCTAGCACATTCAAGGTGTCCAACAACAGATTCATTGGGGAAGAGGAGACACCACCCTCTCTAGGAAAACGATTTGCTAGGTATCTTGGAGGATTCATATTCTCTGCATGTACCAGCCTATCTCTTCGGGAAGGAGAGATTATCATCTCCATAAAGTCTCATCAACTACGAACTCCTCCTTCATAAAAAAAGTCAACTTCATTAGGCAGAGATCCTGCTTGTAGTTGGGTGTACTATGGAGTACTTTCAGCTAATTTATCAATGGTAAGTGTACAACTTCTTTCTAAAACTTTCTACCCTATAATCTCTCTATATTTTCTATATTTTAGGTCATTTGGGCATAACAATTTTGCATGTACTTTTTATGCAGTCTTTTGCACATCATTGAGTGTATGAACAACATCTTAGTAGTAAAGAAATGTATACATTGGAGGAAATTTCAACTCAAAATGGGCCTCCTAAGGAAAATTAATAAAATAATAGTTAAAATAATAAAATAATATTTATTAATTTTGGAGGAAAAAAAGAAAAAAACTACTTTTTGTTCGTATTTTCGACATATCTCCTTGTTTTTTTACTCAAATTTCAATTGAAAGAGCTTGTTGGATGTGGAATTAAATTTCGCATCCAACGAGTACCCACTCGGCATAATTTTAATGGGCCCCTCTACCCCAAAAACAAGAAATACCTGGAAAAATGTGATGATGACATCATCATCACGTTTTTCAGGTATTTCTTGTTTTTGGGGTAGCGGGGCCCGCCAAAAGTATTTTTGAGTGCATACGTGTTGGATGCAAAATTTAATTCCGCTTCCAACGAGCTCTCTGGATCAAAATTTGAGTAAAAACACGAGGATATATGTCGAAAATACGAACAAAAAAAGTAGCTTTTTATATGATACCTATCCCCAAATTTATATTAAAAAATTGTTTAAGAGGTGCTCCCTTTTTTAATTTTAAAGCATTTTGATTGGCTAATACATGATGACATGGAATTTGTATTATTTTTTGATGGCCTATTTTAAATTGAAATTTCCTCTAATGATATCAGTTTGGGATATTACAGAGGTTTACCTAGAACGTAAAAGTCCTGGTGTGGTATGCATGTTGTTTGGTTGTAATCAATCCTTGTATGTGTGTGTTCCCATGTTGGAGATGATGAGGTCACAAGGCACTTGGTGTGCACCTGGTGAATTCTCCTATGTTGGTAGACGATAGGTTGACCATAAAGAGACATATTGCACTTGGTGTGCTTCTAGGAGATTCTCGCATAGTGGAAGTTGCAGGTTGTCTTTATGACGTAAAACATCCTGACATACTCCTAGGTTGGTAGAATGCAGGTGGTCTACATTTGGGTTGTCACTAGAAAAAACTTGACTTTTAGGGGCGGTTGTCTTCCACCTCCAAAAGTCACTTTTGGGGGTGGTTTTGGCTTTGGAGGCGGTCTTTACAAAACTGCCCCTAATAGTATCGACGCTAAAAATTTTGACTTTTAGGGGAGGTTCTGAGCCCCCACCAAAACCGCCCCTAAAAGTGACTTTTGGGGGCGGTCCTAAACCCCTCGCCCCCCAAAAGTGACTTGTGGGGGTGGTTCTAAACCGCCGCCAAAAATGACTTATGGGGCCAATTTTAAACCCCCCTAAAAGTCAATTTTGGACTTTTGGGGGTGGTTATGAACCTCCCTCATAGAAACTAATAGGGGGGGTTTGAACCCCCCTCGTTTTAACATACAAGGGTAGTTTTGAACCCCCCTCATACCATAATAAAATATATTTTATTTAAAACATCAATATTGCAATATCATTAGGGCACGAAGGAATTGAACCTTCAACCTCCTGCTTGTAAAGCAGACACTCTACCATTGAGCCAGAACCCTTTAAGAATTGAGCTAGAATTAGTTACAGAAGGCTATTTTCAAATGCCCACCAACTATTGTACTTGAGCCAACAAATTAATCCAAAGGCATGGGGATGTTCTTTGGTGATCTAGCTATCCAGCCATGGTCTCACATCTTTATTCTGGTGTTCACAAGTGAAAAAGACATGGTTTCATATTTAAAGAAAAATAAAGTATGACTGTGTAAAAAATATAACTACACAGACAATTAATCCAAGATTGACTAAGTGATGCAAAATTGACTAAGTGGTGAAAAATTGTCCTAAAGCAGTTGCCTTATGAAAATGCACACCATAATTCATAGGTAAAATTAAATGCCTGTCCTAACCTGCCATATCGTAGCTTGTTGAAGTACCTATCTAACCATCGTTTCGTTTCTCATACAAAGTGCTTGAAGAAAAAAATATGGGCCTGCCAAGACAAAAAAAATTGGGAAAATTAGTCAAAATTGCCTTGGGAAAATGACCACCATAATTCATATCTTAATAAAAATTCACACCCCATCCTGTAAGGATGTAGCTTATTCACCTGGAAATCTAAGCATGGTCTCATTTTGTGTTAATTGTCTTGTGGAGAAAGTTATGGATCTGCCAAAACAGGGGTTCATGCAGTTTTTTGCACCAAGTTCACTAAAATGCACTCCTAGGTCAGAGGAAGAATATTCTGAAGGTGAAATGAGTTGTGTTATGCTTAGTGAGATATTCTACATAATATAGTGAAATTGGTTTAGGGTTTTGGTGAAATAAAAAATTCACCTTGAAAATGGCATAGTTGTCAAGTGTTAAAACCAATAATAAAAGGTCATTTAGAAATGCCCGCCACATGTTGCAGTTCCTGTGCCCATAAATTCAGCAGATGACATGGGTATGTTCCTTGGATATCTCTCTACCTATCCATGGTTTTATTTTTCTTTTTGGTGATCACATGCGCAAGGAATACATCTGTCAAAATGAGAAAAATCATAATGGCCACCAAAGATCAACTATGAAAATGTGTCCAAATGTTAAAAACAAGAATTGAAGAGGTGGTTGGGAAATGCACACCATAGGATGTGGTTGTGTATATAATTTCATCCAAAGGTGTGTGTCTATTATCTGGTAACTTGTCCATCTATCCCTGAGTTCAGTATCCATAATAAAGATCACATGTGTGAAATATAAATTTTTCAAATTGATAAAAAATTGTTTGAAAAGTTATTTTGAAATGCCCGCCAGAGGCTTTGTGTGTGCCAATAAATCTATTAAAAAGTATGAATCTCTTCTCTGATGATCTATTCATATATCCATAGTATCATATCCTAATCTGGTGAACACACGTGTGAGATATGGATTCTCCAAGTTGGAGAAAAAAAATGTTTGCCTGTTAAAAATAAATGAAATTTGCCTGTGTTAAAACTAGTTACAGAATGCTATTTTCAAATGCCCACCAACTATCCTCCTTGAGCCAAAAAATTAATCCAAAGGCATGGGGATGTTCTTTGGTGATCCAGCTATCCATCCATGGTCTCACATATTTATTCTGGTGTTCACAAGTGCAAAATACAGGGCTGCAAATTTAAAGAAAAATAAAGTTTGGCTGTGTAAAAAATATTACCAAGTGATGAAAAATTGCTCTAAAGCAGTTGCCTTATGAAAATGTCCACCATAATTCATAGGTAAAAGTGAATTCCCTCCTTGAACTTCCATGCCATATCTTGTTGAATTAACTATCTAACCATGGTTTCATTTCTCATAAAAAGTGCCTGAAGAAAAATATACGGGTTTGCCAAAACAAGTCTTTTTGGGAAAATTAGTTAAAATTGCCTTGGGAAAATGACCACCATAATTCATATCTTAATAAAAATGCATGCCCCATACTATAAGGATGTGCCTTGTTTTCCTAGATATCTAACCATGGTCTCATTTTGTCTTAAGAGTGTTGGTGGAGAAAGTTATGGATCTGCCAAAACAAGGGTTCAGGCAGTTTTCTTCACTAAGTTCACTAAAATGCACACCTAGGTTAGGGGAAGAACATTCTGAAGGTGAAATGAGTTGTGTTGTGCTTAGTGATATATTCTACATCATCTAGTGACATTGGTTCATGGTTTTGGTGAAATAAAAAATTCACCTTGAAAATGGCAGAGTTGTCCAAACCAGTAATAAAAGGTCATTTAGAAATGCTCGCCACATGTTGTTCATGTGCCCAAAAATTCATCAAATGACATGGGTCTGTTCCTTGGATATCTTTATACCTATCCATGGTTTTATTTTTATTTTTTGTGATCACATGTGCAAATAATACATATGTCAAAATGAGAAAAATCATAATGGCCACCAAAGATAAACCATGAAAATATGTCTAAGTGTTAAAAACAAGAATTGAAGAGGTGGTTTGGAAATGCACACCATAGGATGTGGTTGTGTAGATAATTTCATCCAAAGGTGTGGGTCTGTTACATGGTAACTTTTCTATCTATCCTTGGGTTCAACATCCGTAAAAAAGATCACATGTGTGAAATATGAATTTTCCAAATTGAAAAACAAATTGTCTCAGAAACCATTTTGAAATGCCCGCCAGAGGCTATGTGTGTGCCAATAAATCTATTAAAAAGTATTAATATCTTCTCTGATGATATATACATCTATCCATAGTATCAGATACTAATATGGAGAAAACACGTGTGAGATATGGATTTTCCAAGTTGGAGAAAAAAAATGTTTGCCTGTTAAAAATAAATGAAATCTGCTGAGTGTTAAAACCAGTTACAGAAGGCTATTTTCAAATTCCCACCAACTGTTGTTCTTGAGCCAAAAAATTAATCCAAAGGCATGGGGATGTTATTTGGTGATATTTCTATCCAACCATGGTCTCACATATTTATTCTGATGTCCACAAGTGCAAAATACATGGCTGCAAATTTAAAGAAAAATAAAGTATTACTGTGTAAAAAATAAGACTAAGTGATGAAAAATTGCCCTAAAGCAGTTGCCTTATGAAAATGGCCATCATAATTCATAGGTAAAATTAAATTCCCATCCTGACCTGCCATGTTGTAGCTTGTTGAAGTACCTATCTAACCATGGTTTCATTTCTCATAAAAAGTGCCTGAAGAAAAAGATATTGGTTTGCCAAAACAAGTCTTTTTGGGAAAATTAGTCAAAATTGCCTTGGGAAAATGACCACCATAATTCATAGCTTAATAAAAATGCACACCCCATCCTATAAGGATGTATCTTGTTTACCTGGATATCTAACCATGGTATCATTTTTGTCTTAAGAGTGTTCGTGGAGAAAGATATGGATATGCCAAAACATGGGTTCATGCAGTTTTCTTCACCAAGTTCACTAAAATGCACGCCTAGGTCAGAGGAAGAATACTCTGAAGGTGAAATGAGTTGTTTAGTGTTTAGTGAGATGTTCTAAATCATCCGGTGACATTGGTTCAGATTTTTGGTGAAATAAAAAATTCACCTTGAAAATGGCAGAGTTGTCCAAGTGTTAAAACCAGTAATAAAAGGTCATTTAGAAATGCCCGCCGCATGTTGTTCATGTGCCCAAAAACTCATTAGATGACATGGGTCTGTTCCTTGGATATCTGTCTACCTATCCATGGTTTATTTTTCTTTTTGGCGATCACATGTGCAAGGAATACATCTATCAAAATGAGAAAAATTATAATGGCCACCAAAGATAAACTATGAAAATGTGCAAGTGTTTAAAACAGGAATTGAAGAGGTGGTTTGGAAAAGCACGCCATAGGATGTGGTTGTGTAGATAATTTCATCCAAAGGTGTGGGTCTACTATATGGTAACTTTTCTATCTGTCCATGGGTTTAGTATCCGTAATAAAGATCACATGTGTGAAATATAAATTTTCCAAATTGAATTTTTTGTCTTTTAAGCCATTTTGAAATGCCTGCAAGAGGCTCTGTGTGTGCCGATAAATATATTAAAAAGTATGGATCTCTTCTCTGATGATATATCCATCTATCCATAGTATCAAATCCTAATCCGGTGAACACACATGAGATATGGATTTGCGAAGTTGGAGAAAAAAATGCTTGCCTATTAAAAATAAATGAAATCTGCCTAGTGTTAAAACCAGTTACAAAAGGATATTTTCAAATGCCCATCAACTGTTGTCCTTGAGCCAACAATTTAATCCAAATGCATGGAGATGTTCTTTGGTGATATTTCTATCCAGCCATGGTCTCACTTATTTATTCTAGTGTTCACAAGTGCAAAAGACGGGGCTACAGATTTAAAGAAAAATAAAGTATGACTGTGTAAAAAATACAACTAAGTGATGAAAAATTGCCCTAAAGCATTTTCTTATGAAAATGTCCACCATAATTCACAGGTAAAAGTAAATGCCATCAATGACCTGCCATGCCGTAGCTTTTTGAAGTACATATCTAACCATGGTTTCATTTATTATTAAAAGTTCCCGAAGAAAAAGATATGGGTCTACCAAAACAAGTCTTTTTGGGAAAATGACCACCATAATTCATAGCTTAATAAAAATGTGTGCCCCATCTTGTAAGTCTGTCACTTGTTTACCTGGATATCGAACCATGGTCTCAGTTTGTCTTAAGAGAGTTTGTGAAGAAATTTATGGATCTGCCAAAATAGGGGTTCAAGCAGTTTTCTTCACCAAGTTCACTAAAATGCACGCCTATGTAAGAGGAAGAATATTATGAAGGTGAAATGAGTTGTGTTGTGCTTAGTGAGATATTCTACATCATATGGTGACATTGGTTTAGGGTTTTGGTGAAATAAAAAATTCACCTTGAAAATTGCACAGTTGTCCAAGTGTTAAAACTAGTAATAAAATGTCATTTAGAAATGTCTGCCACATGTTGTTCCTGTGCCCAAAAATTCATCAGATGACACAGGTCTGTTCCTTGGATATCTGTCTACCTATCCATGGTTTTAGTTTTATTTTTGGTGATCACATGCGCAAGGAATACATCTGTCAAAATGAGAAAAATCATAATGGCCACCAAAGATTAACTATAAAAATGCGTCCAAGTGTTAAAAACAAGAATTGAAGAGGTGGCTTGGAAATGCACACCAAAGGATGTGGTTGTGTATATAATTTCATCCAAAGGTGTGGGTCTGTTATCTAGTTACTTTTATATCTGTCCCTGCGTTTAGTATCCGTAATAAAGATCACATGTGTGAAATATAAATTTTCCAAATTGAATTTTTTTTTGTCTGAGAAGCCATTTTGAAATGCCCGCCAGAGGCTCTATGTGTGCCAATAAATATATTAAAAAGTATGAGTCTCTTCTCTGATGATCTATCCATCTATCCATATTATCATATCCTAATATGGTGAACACACGTGTGAGATATGGATTTTCCAAGTTGGAGAAAAAAAATGTTTGCCTGTTAAAAATAAATGAAATCTGCCGAAGTGTTAAAACCAGTTACATAAGGTTATTTTCAAATGCCCATCAACTGTTTTCCTTGAGCCAACAAAATAATCGAAAGCCATGGGTATGTTCTTTGGTTATTTGGCTATCCATCCATGGTCTCACATATTTATTCTGGTGTTCACTAGTGTAAAAGACATGGCTGCAAATTTAAAGAAAAATAAAGTATGTCTGTGTAAAAAATATGACTGCACAGGAAATCAATTCTAGGGAGGATAGGTAAATCCCATGGCCAACAAGATACCATTGGGTAGTAAATTCCCACCCTGACCTTCCATGTCATATGACTAAGTGATGAAAAATTGACCAAGTGATGAAAAATTGCCCTAAAGCAGTTGCCTTATGAAAATGTCCACCATAATTCATGGGTAAAAGTAAATTCCCGCCCTAACCTTCTATGTCATAGCTTGTTGAAGTACCTATCTAACCATGGTTTCATTTCTCATAAAAAGTGTGAAGAAAAAGATATGGGTCTGCCAAAACAAGTTTTTTGGGAAAATTAATCAAAATTGCCTTTGGAAAATGAGCAACATAATTCATAGCTTAGAAAAATGCACGCCCCATCCTGTAAGGTTGTATATTTTTTACCTGGATATCTAACCATGGTCTCAGTTTGTCTTAAGAGTGTTTGTGGAGAAAGTTATGGATCTGCCAAAACATGGGTTCAAGCAGTTTTCTTCACTAAGTTCACTAAAATGCACGCTTAGGTCAGAGGAAGAATACTCTGAAGATGAAATGAGTTGTGTTGTGCTTAGTGAGATATTCTACATCATCTAGTGACATTGGTTCAGAGTTTTTGTGAAATAAAAAATTCACCTTGAAAATGGCACAGATGTCCAAGTGTTAAAATCAGTAATAAAAAGGCCATTTAGAAATTCTTGCCACATGTTGTTCCTTTACCTAAAAATTCATCTGATGACATGGTTCTGTTCCTTGGATATTTGTCTACCTATACATGGTTTTAGTTTTGTTTTTGGTGATCACATGTGCAAGGAATACATCTGTCAAAATGAGAAAAATCATAATGGCCACCAAAGATAAACTATGAAAATGTAAGTGTTAAAAACAAGGATTGAAGAGGTGGTTTGGAAATGCACGCCATAGGATTTGTTTGTGTAGATAATTTCATCCAAAGGTGTGGGTCTATTATCTGGTAACTTTTTTATCTATCCCTGGGTTTAGTATCCATAATAAAGATCACATGTGTTAAATATAGATTTTCCAAATTGAAAAAAACTTCTCTGATGATCTATCCATCTATCCATATTATCAGATCCTAATCTGGTGAACACACGTGTGAGATATGGATTTGCCAAGTTGGAGAAAAAAATGTTTTCCTATTAAAAATAAATGAAATTTGCCTAAGAGTTAAAACCAGTTACAGAAGGCTATTTTCAAATGCCCATTGTTAGCACCTGTGTTAAATTTTATCCCTACGGCAGTTGGTTTTCTCGATTAGGCACGTTTGCAAGAGAAAATGATTTCATTGGTCATTTGGGAAAAAAGAAAGGAATCTTGATGAATTAAAAGGATTTTACTCATTTTAAAATGAAATATGAACATTGGTTTTATATCTAAATTCAGCTTTATAGTCGAATTTTTATTTTTTTTACCAAAGTTTATTATTTTTATTAACTTGGCTAATGAAGTCTTTATAAAAATACACACCAATCAAATCCCAAGAAACCAAGCGCCCAGCTCACAAGGAGTATTATCCTTTGTTGTTCATTAATACATGTTGAAACAATCGACAAATATAAACCATGCTAGTATTTATCATCCTATGCATGTGGGATAATAATTTCTGCAAAAACATATAAAATGATCATTCCTTGTCTTTCCTCCATGTCGATTTGATATTTCACATTGTGAAAACACACAGATAAATTGAAGGTCAGGCATTGCGAAATAGTACTAACCCGCTGACCAAATCAACGGTCACACGGGCAAGTGGAAACAAATCCATGACGAAGGTGGGTTTCGCACTCACAGCAAGCAAGGACGAAGGAAGTTTTTGGATCCGCAAAATCTAGTACAAGCTCCACTGTTGAATGGCTCAAATTGTATCTAATCCCAATTAACGGTCCACATTGATCTTACAGTGGCAAAGTTCAGGAGATTTAAGTTTTAAAACTTTCAGCGAAATTTTATACATAACAACAAAACATGTCTTTCTATGAAAAGGACTGTTTTAGTCATTAACTTACGAGATTTTTTCCCACCGAACCAAGATGAATTTGCAGAAACTGAAAGAGGCTTCTCTTCATAACATGCTGATATACAATAACCTCCTTGAGATTTTACACAGGTTCTATGGTTCATGAGAATCAAAGTCATCTTCAGAGGATGATTTTCCAGATTTTCAAATTATTGTTTGGTCAGTAACTTCCGAGACCTGTTTCTTCCAAACCCAGAAGAATTTTGAGAAACTGAGAGAGGTTTTTCTTTAGAACATGCTCATATAAAATAATATCTCTCAGTGTTTACACAGGTATTATGGATTGGGAGAATCAAAGGGATTTTTTCCATAAATTCGCAATATTGTCTGAGTCATCAAGTCCAACAGCATATTTCGAAGAGTTGGGGGGGAATATGGAAAAATGAATACATTGGTTTTGTTGGGAACATGATATATTACAAAAACCTCTCTCATACTTCACACAGCTATCACCATTTGAGGTATGCAAGTGGAGCTATGAATTCTATTTTTCAACGATCCGACTCCTAAAAGTGGTGAAATAGTGAAGATTTGGGGGCAACTGTATAAGAACGAGTTCTTGTAATGAAGAAATGATCCTTCACCTCTGTTGTTTAAGAGAAATACAAAGATGAGTCAGCACCAGACCATTGGAGGTGCTCTGAAATGTCATTGTCAACTAGCAAGCCTTAGTCCCAGATGCCATAATTGTTGTTTTGATCAAGCACGTGCATCACCACATATTTTACCAATTTGTTTGTGATAATGAAAAATATTCCACCTCATGAATTTGTCAGGACTTTGATACCCACGATGTAACATAATTGGGTTATGTTTCGAGGTTGGTCCTGGTAGCCATGGCATTATAAATAGCACCTCAATTGATGAGGAAAGGGTGGGAACTTTCATTCAGAAAGCATTATGCCATCTCTGTAATTTTCTTGGAAGCTTTAATGAGAAGTATGCTCTGCGAGCTGTTCAAAGCCACATATATGTGTTTCTTTCCTCTGTGACAAGAGAGATCCCTCTATGACAGTATCGACGAGAATACAGTCTAAAGTTTGTTTGAAATAGGTACCCCTGTGACTTCCTACCACAACGATAGGAAAATTACAGGGTGCTAACACCCACCAACTGTTGTCCTTGAGCCAACAAATTAATCCAAAGGCATGGGGATGTTCTTTGGTGATCTTGCTATCTAGCCATGGTCTCACATCTTTATTCTGGTGTTCACAAGTGCAAAAGACAGGGCTGCAAATTTAAAGAAAAATAAAGTATGACTGTGTAAAAAATATGATTACACAGGCAATCAATCTAAGAAAATCAATTCTAGGGAGGATAGGTAAATCCCATGGCCAACAAGAGACCATTGGGTAGTAGAGAATGGAAGGGGATACTGTGTATCTTGCTGAAGACACCAGTTTGGTCTTTTGATATAGTATCCACATCCATATGTAAGAGGTTTCAAGTTATAACTAAAAAGACATTGACAAATAAGTTAATGTAGGGAAAAATACCCAATGTATAGGATTCTCATAAGTCACTATGAATCCAGAAATGATCCACATGCAAGATATTCATTCTTCACTCTAATCCTTGAAAATTTTCATCATTAATTTTCTAAAAGTAAAAAAACCATAGTAAGAAAAAATAAAATGAGTTTCTTGTTTACCATTTTGGAAAATAAGAGATATCAAGCTTACCTCACCAACAAGGCTATATTTTTCACAGTCAATAGCATGATGCGGCCCATTTCCAATACTTTCCTCTATCCTTGACAACGTCTCTAGAATTCCTTCAAAAGTGTCCCTTGAAATTGCTGCTTCTGTATCCCCACTAAGTGTCCTTGGCAATTGCTGCTTCTGTATACCCACTAAGTGTCCCTCCAATTGATTTTCACTCTGAGCTTATTTTACCTTCTTCACTTGATTCTAGATTCTTCATATTTGGAATACCCCACTGTTGCACATATAACTATGATTGACATTTGAAAGACTGTAAAAATAATAGAGAGGAGAATGAATTTAGTTCCTTTCCCAGGAATGAGAAGGTGCCTACTAAAAAAGAGTATTCTGACAATATTGCTATAAAAAAAAATCTAACAAGTCAAATTCTCACAGTGCATCAAATTCAAGTAATCACTCTGCTTCCTCTAAAGTTACTCGACCACTTTTTGATAACTATGTTGATGTTGGAAACGGAGGGTGAAAATTAAAGTTGGCCATATCAAATCTGAAACTATAAATAGTATTAAGGGGATTGACCTTCAAATGCTATTTGAGGAATAGATTCCTGTCAAAATATTTATTCAATGCAAGGATCTACCCCCAAAAAAGCTTCATGAGATGGCCCAAGAATACTTCCACATCTAGTACTTTAGGGATAAAACAATTTATCAAGGGGGCTCTATCAACATTGTCAAAAGACAATGTATTGTCTCAAGCTAAGAGGAAATGCCCAGCAATGATTAAAAACAGAGCAGGTGAGACCAATGATTTATTAGAAGGGTTAGCATAGGTCATGGATTCCAAAGAGATGGGCCATGGCAAAGGAAAATGGATTCATGTCTCTTCCCTTCCTATGTTTTATTTTTCTAAAATCAAACTTATCTCATTCTCTGACTTTGTTGACATACATAAGGCCACTATCTAAAGGAATGGTAGCATAATTTGATCTTTTGATATGTTAAATTGCACAAGTATTCCTCAAACAACTAAGATTTGATAAGGCTACATTTATGTGAGAAAGTGGTCTTTTAATTGGTTGCAACAAACTAAATATACTTCATTTACTATTGGAATGACAAATTGATCATAGAGATTCTTCTATTGTGCAGATGGACAGACTACCTACATTTTATGAAATTTTTTATAGTTAGATTTGCAAATAAAGATACAATAATATTTACATTTCTTGATGCCAGTATTTATAGTGCATCCAAAAATTTAAACAAAAATTGAGAAGAATTTGCTACAAGATAAAATTCCAATGGATGATGGAATGCTCTCGCACAAATTATTACTAGCTAGATTCACATCTTTTAATGCACCCATGTTCTATAATAGATTATCTATGTACCCTGTGATGGCGTCGTTGGATAGATAGAGAGATGTATAAATAGAATGAGAAGTAGTGTCTTGGTCATTGAATCTCATTGAAATAACACTTAGTACATACATTAAAAGTACCAGGAAAAATATTTCAAGGATTTCTAAGCTTAAGACAAAGGGTGAAAGCCAGTTTGCAAATAAACTTGAAAGAACATTCAAGGATATTATACAATCATAAGACCATCATCAACAAGTGTTCCATATTCAACATCAATAACAACAAACAAAGTATCAGATATCAATTGTTGCAATAGAGCATATTTTTAATGAAAATCATTATTTTAGTCATTAAGTTCAAAGAGTTTTTTCCATGAAATCAAGATTTATTTTCAGAAACTGAGAGGGGATTTTCTTCAAAACGGGCCAATATTCAACAAACTCTCTCAGTTGTTACACAGGTATTATATTTTTGGAGAATTTAAGTAATCTTCACAGGGAAATTTTTCAGAATTTTAGTTTACTGTCTGATTTATCAACTTCAAAATCCGATTCCAAGGATCTGGAGGTGCATCTGAAAAAATTAAGACATGGGTTTTGTCGGGAACATGGTAAATACAAAAATATCTCTCATATTTCACACATATATCACCATTTGAGATATGCAGGTGGGGCTTTGAAGCCTATTTTTCAGCAGTCCACTTCCTGAAATGAAGCAAATAAGTTGCAACTGTTTCTATTTTTAGAGTTCAGTTAGATTTTGAATTCAAGACTAGGTAGAGGATTTTTTTAATATAAATTCATATGTGTTTGATATATAATAGACAAGATTCAAGAGGATTTTTTCCATGGAATGCTATGCAGTATAATAAAAAAAATGCAATGAATGATTTTTATTGATTATCAAAACTAATGAAAACAACTATAAATGCGAAACTAGGACATAGTGAAAACAATAGAAACCATACCGCATCAATAGGACAAGAACACCATTTTCGACGAAAAAATCATAGGAGAAGCGTGAAGAACCTGCTAGCAAGAGCAATAAATCTCCAGGCTGAGAATGTTAGCAAGAGGTACACCACTACCTGCCCTCGCTGAACCAAGAACCCATGACTGTAGAGAGATGCGACATCACGCCATCCCTAATCCCCAGAGAAGATAGGGCACAAGATTTTTGAATAAGGAAAACGTAGAGTAGCATGAAGAGTCAAACCAAACTTAGTACTATACAACACTAATGGAACACGCAGAGAACCATGAATCCAGGCTTCAAATTTGAACATGCACTGTTAGCTATCCATTTTGTAGTTTCAACTTCCAAAATATGATTAGTAGTACTAAAATTTGTATCTGAAAGGGGTTTCAGCCATTTCTTTCCAGCCATGCTCTAATGTACCTCTTTCCATAAGATGATTTGGACGCCTCCACAGCAGAAGCTTCTACATAGCCTATCCTTTCCTCTCTCAGACCTTTTCGCTCTCTGTTCCACATGCAGTTGTTGGAAGGCCGGATCAAAATCCGCATTCATGTGCAATAACTCATTTTCAAACTTTCAAAAACTTTGTGGCGCTAAAACTTTTTGTTTTTTTTATTTTGATGGTTTGTTGTGGCGCTAAAACCCTTATCTTAGAAAGTTATGGCTTCTAAAATGCATTTTTTTGTTTTTTGTTTTTATCTTGATGGTTTCTTTTATGTGTCTAAGTGTGTGTGTGTGTGTCTTTTTGTTGGTTTAGTTTATAAATATATAATAATATATATTTAAGTTACTATGGTCAAGTAAAGAAGCATGAGAATGTAAGTGTAATTTCAAATTTAGTGGTGGGAAAGGACAAACCTTTTGGTTTTTTTGGTGGTGTTATCTAATGTAATTTAGGTGTTAGGGATATAATCTAGGTGTTAGTGAGTAGACAAAATTATACTTTTATTAAATTCATATAAATTATTTTTAAATTATTTTTAATGTTAGTGTGAACAACACAGTAGAGTTTAGTTTTGCAACAATCTTGATGTTTTTTGTATTGGAGCAATGTGTTATATACCTTCAAATGTTTGGAGACTAAAACTAGGTTGTATTCAATCTAGAAAGATCTATCGCTTGTTGAAATTAGAACGTCTTGGGCGGTATTTAGAGAATGATGGAGTCAAAATATGAATTAAAATCTATCTATTTTTTTCATCTCAAGAGAGAACATAATAAAAAAGCAGACATATCATCCAAGAGGGAATCAAACCAGCAGTTAACCTCCCTATTGGTTATTGGATATAGGGAAGGTGAAGAACTATCTAAGGTTTCTTCTTTACAAGATGGACCCTCTCTCACTCTATTCATCGATGGGACCTGCAACTATCCCATCATGTAATTTTGGCCTTGTTAGCTCCTAACATAGAGGGCTAATGCATCTGGATTGTCCCATGTTGTACATTGAAGTCATCATCAACAATAGTTTCATTTATGGGTTATGGGATATATGTCAACTCCTAGGTCATGACACATTGTCTAAATAGGGAAAGGAACATACAAGGAGAGTGCATCTGGGATTTATGATAAAAAATTGCAAGTATGTCATGGTACACACTGGAAGTGTCTCTCTTAATATCTGAAGCCGAATGAGGAAAACTTGAAATAGTGATATGTTTAGAAGAACTATAAGAACTAGAAGGGGATCTATAATGGGTAGTCTGTCGACATCGGGAGTGGGGAGCCTATTGTTGTGATTTGGATGCATACAACTGAGTGTTGGGATGGTTTCAAGATTAGCAACATCAATGGGGTTGGGAGGATGTAGAGGTGGTCTATGGTCAGAAGCAATGTCATCCTTTGTCGATCTCTAGAAGCCCCTAGAGGAGGGGAGCACTGGAAAGAAGGAAGTGATATGCTGAGTGGAGGCCAATCCCAACTGCAAATGTCGCTTGAGGAGGGAACAAAGCAAATAGTATACATGTTTTGTGGAAACTATGGAATGAACCTATCAATTCAAGATCCTCATGCACACAATTCTTGATCTTTCTCCCAATAATTACATCAAAAACATTGATTTCCTAAAGTTCACAATATTTCCATAGCTTTTATTGATTGAGGCCAATTGAGAAAGGATTGAAAAAAGAAACATTAACAAGGTTTCATAAGTGTGGCTTTTTTGGATGTTTATGTCATGGTTATCATGTTCAACCCCACTTTTCCCCATGTTTGGTCCCTCTTTTTGTCTAGGATTTCTCTAACCAATAAGAGTTGGACTGCTACATACAAGTACAAGTACCAGATTATGATGTCCCTAGCCTTTTTAGAATTCATATGTATTTGTTTATGCTAATATCAGACAAATTTGTGATACAGCCTAGTCTAGGACTTGTGTTGCAAAATCTTAAGGGAAGCAAAGGTTGAGTGGGATTTGTGTTGGTGGTACTCAATAATTTGGAAATTCAAGTGCCTGATGAAGACCAGGATTTTTATGTGTCTAATGCTCAGTAATATAGTTCTTATTTGGGATTATATGTAGAGGAAAATCTAGAAGGTGTCCAATATGTAAGGTAAGCAAAGAAATCACATGTCGTTTGTATATTGAGTGATTTTTGTTATTGTTGTATGGGTAGAATTAGAAAGATTTATTTGTATCGAAGGCTTATGAGTTGGAGTATTTATCAATGTCTGCTTAAAATTTGTGTGTGAGAACATAAAATTGAAAAAGTATAGAGATTTACCTTTACTATGTACCTAGGGGATGTGGATGGAAAAGAATGGTGAACTATTTGATGGTAAGTTTAACGTCTCATGGTAGACTATGGCCCTCCTCACTCAGGATCAAACCTCCCTAAGGCATGCTATATATCTTGTATTGTCCATCGTGACATGACACCCCAGTGGGTATCAGTACTAATAAAATTGAGAAAAAAAGTTTAACGTCTCACAATTGATAACAACGCAAAGCCTAAGGATCATAGAAAGCTTTAAACAAAATTCATTAGTGAAAGGAAAGAGAGTGGTGGTCCCATAAATTATTGAAAAATTTGTGCCATGGGCTTATCTAGATGGGACAAACCAAGGGGAGCCTTTTATGGGAGGCATAGGTGGTATTCTAAACTTTTTAAACTCACATTTTATAAAGTTAATGTCATATATTGGGAGGGTACCAACAACAAAGCAAATTGCTAGCTGTAAAATTGATATTAACTTAGGTTGTCGGAAAAAGAGTTCAGAAGATTCATTTGATGAGTGACTCTATGCTTATTATTAATTTGATGAAGGGATTAGTACAAGTGCAAGATATTCTTCTCAATCCAATCTATTATTCATTTCTAATATTTTAATCTAGATTTAGAAGCTTTGGGCCTGACTTTGTCAACATAGATTTGAGATAATGTCCTTGATTTGATCAAATATCAACTTGTTTAGGTTAGCCAATCAAAACTTGGATTTCAATATTTTCCAAGGCATTCAATTTTGAGTCTAGGCATCAAAATATTTCATACTATGTTGATGTCTCGACTACTAAAAAATATCAAGGTTGAGAGCCAATGCAAGCAGTGTTTCCCAAAACACTTCCTTCATGTAACAAAATAGTAGATTCCCTATAAAGGGAATATTTGGTGTACATGTGTTGCACGGAAATCATTATGAGGTTGTGTGCATCAATGATGGATCTCACTACACCACAATACCCATGCAAATGAATATTTGGCCCACATGTGCCGTATATGCCATTTGTGAAAATGGATGTATGCAACATTAAGCAAACATTCTCCCAGTATTAGTCACATGACTTGGAAAAAAGTAGATGAGTTAGAATGGGGCACTGAATTCTCCCAAACACTCTATGATAGAGTGGGGAAAATAGTCCGTAGATGACTAAAAATGGGACCATACCTTCTCCCCCCAAAGTCGTGTTGGAATTTTTGGAGAGTCTTTCTAAACCCCCCCAAAAGTACAAGTCATGTTGGACTTTTGGGGGGTCTTTCCAACCCCCCAAAAAAGTCCAAGTCATGTTGGAATCTGGGGGGTCATGTTGGAATTTGGGATTTTGGATTTTTTAGGTTTTTAGAATGGATAAATAAATCTTTATTAAAATGACAATTTTTCATTATTCATAATTTTAATTGAAAAATTGATTTTTTTTTTAATTTAAAAATGATTTTAACATCTAAAAAAATATTTTAGAAATCTAAATTATAAATTCAAACAATGTGTATCTATAATTTAAACTATTCCATTAAAAACTTAACCGCAAAAAGAGTTTTAAAATGTTTTACTTTAGGTTAAACTTGGTTACAAAGAAAATGAAATTACTTTTCATGTTTTTATCTTGTCATGTTAGTAGAAACCTCATTGCTATTTTAAAAGGAATTAGTTTAAACATGTTATATCTGTGTTAATTAATACAAGTGATTTAATATCTTGTAATTTCTTTGATATATTACTGGCTGTATTTTAATTTGGCAAGTGTGGAGTGAAGTTTTATTATTGTAGTGGGGTAGTGAGTTAATAAGTGGATAAATAATTATTATTATTATTATTTTGTTGAATAATTTTTTTTTGAGTTTTTATTTTTTTGTATTTGAACATTTTTTTAATTTTAATTATTTGAGTTATCTTATAATGAATAAAAAAAAATTCATTAGAAATAAGTTAAATTTGTCATCTTATTAATTTATTTATTGTTAATATCACTCATTCGCAATGAGAAATGCGTGAGGTTAATATTAATTGGAGTAGTTGTGGATGTGAAAGGTGGCTTCTCTTCTTGGATGGTGAATGTGAAAAGTAGTGAGCATTGATGCATCACTTTTCGTTGTGCTGGTTTGTTATGTTGTTCCTTGTATTTTGTATTTGTGGCTAGTTTTCCTTGCCGAGGGTATATTCTCCTCTATTAACCTGGCATTATCAAGTGACTCGACTATTATTGACGAGGTACTATTATAGCTGATTTTACCACACCAGGTGAATCACACTTGTATGGCCTTCCCTTGTCCCTCTGCAGATTCCTTAGACCCCTTGGACCATTTTTTGTCCTTTGATGTTTCCTAGACCATCCCTAAAAACATGTGAAAATTCATATACGTGACTTGTAAACCCCTAATCGTGTATATACGTGGGTTTGACCTCTAAAACCACGTACATCGGGATGTGTACAAAATCTAAATCCTTCTGGAGTTTTTCTTGACATGGATCCGACTCACTTGACTCCTAGCCTTCCATATGCCTTGAGATCGCTCGGATTCGACCTTTCATTACCCCTTTGAAAAGCTATATAAGAAACTCTTTGATACATTGAAGGCATATAAGAGAATTAAGAGAAAAGAAACTATAGTCCATTGTTGCCGGAACTTGTGCTTGAGTCTGCATCCCTTTGTCCCTTGGAGCACTTTTGTGTTCTTCCCAAGCTTGTCTTTTGCTTGCGAGCTTGCTATCGAGAGATGGAGGATTGAGGTGGTGGAGGCCCAAGTGGGGGATTCAGTTTCTCCGATTCGCAGACGTGCCGATAGAGGTTGTATCCATTGTAATCTATGATTTTATATTAATAGAAATATCTTTTCCTATCCAATAATGTATGTTTGAATGAATATTTTATCCATGGATGATTTCAAATGCTTATACATTGTTGATTATATATGCTAGAATAGATCTAACACCAATATATATAGTATGCTTGTCTTTTTTACTTATTGTTGAGGAAGTGATTCATCAATTCAAGCTGAAGTTGGAAAGCTCAACGGGCATCTACTTCAACCGTCCGGAATAAGGTACGAGGTCTGATCCTTTAGTGTTAGATATTTGATTTCTATTGCATATTGGGAAGGATTGATTTCTAGAGTCAAGCTGTCTGTTGTGGTACCCCAAGCCATAGGAATTTCTCTCCGTAACAAAATTGGCGGCTCTACTAGGGAGTTCCTAGTAGTTGTCCTTTGAGGGGGGTTTATTGGCATTCAATGACTTTGAATTGCTCTTTTTCTCTTGTTTCTGTGTCAGGTCTAGGGGCATGTTTGCTTGGTAGTGTCTAATTGGTGTGAAGTTTGTCTCAGCTTGTTTGTTTGCCTTTATTTTTATTCACCTTTCTTCCTGTACGTGATTTTTTAACTCACAGTCGCGTATATACACCGGTTTCACTAATATTTCCGCGTACACACGCGGGTTTACTGCGAACAGTCGTGTATGCCCTTAGTTTTGCATTCTTGAGGAAGATGGATTATTGCTGGGTGAATTGTGATGATTGTTGAGTCTCCTTTGATACTACTAGAGTCTATATACACCTCTATTTCTGACCAGAGATGTTTTTTTTAGGGTAAATTTTTTTTTTGAAGAATGTTCTTGTCATTGCATTTTCAATTTTTTGTTTTGGGATTAGTGCATTAGATTTGTTTTACCTTAGTACTTTGCTTGAGTGTGCTTGCAGAGTCTAGGGGTTGTAGAACCATTATTTTGCTTTCGTATCTCATTTTTATTTAAAAAAATCCAAAATATTTGCTTATCATTATGCATTGCATTTTGCATTTTTCATAGTACTTGCATTAGATTTGATTTGAAGTATTAGTCAAGATTTCATATAGGAAAGATTTCACGTATCATTTGAAGAAAATTGTGCATTTCACGTAGTAGCATACCTTGTTTTCATGGACACAATGCATTTGCATTGATTGTTAGGTGTGCATTTTACTTCATGTTGTGTCATAACGCCATTAGTTGCACAACCATATACCTCTTTTGAGTAATAAAGCCAATTAAAATCAACGCTTAATTAAAATGAACTACACTATTTTATTTGATAGGGTTCACCAACAAGATTAGGTTTTAGGGTCTTGGAATAGTTCATTGTGAGTCAATTCTCCAAGACCACTAAACAACAACATGTATGTGTCTGTCCAGGTGAGTGTGTGAAATTCCTTGGTATAACCAGTGTTTCTCAAGATCCTCCTCTCATAAGGGAATTAAGCACGAGGCAGTGTGAGCGGTTATTGATTGGGATGACCCCTAGTCATAACTGAGTAGCACCGGAGATATTTCCAAGATTGTATTCATATCTGGGGGCTCTTTCGAGAGTTTCAGGCTTTGCTACCCTGCCCATATAGTCAATCCCACCTACGACTATCCACCTAAGCATTGATTATATTGAGGTGACCTTAGTGGCCTTACCTAGGATATCGAGGGGGTGCTCTGCAGGGAAGCACCATAGTGCCAAGGCCATGGTGGTTATGGCAAACAGGAGGAGGGCACTATGGCCAAGGCCATGGTGGTTATGGCAATTAGACCTATGTGAATTAGAATTATCAAGGAGCGGTCCATCGACCTAATCATCCTAGGCTCCCTTTCCTCACAACGCTGAATCTTCCTGACTTGTCGAGATTGACGAACGATCCTGTAGCTCATGACCCAGCTTGGCCGGCTGTCCCTACTAAGCTTCCCTCAAACATACCCAAATTCGAGGGCAAACCGGGAGAGGATCCGAGCGAACATGTTACTACCTTTCACCTATGGTGCTCTTTGAATTCCTTACACTAGGACTCAATCCGTTTAAGGCTATTTAAACGCACCCTTACAGGGCCTGCCGCGAAATGGTAAATAGAGCTACCTAGGGGGGCATTCACTTTGTTCGATGACCTAACGATGACTTTTCTTAACCACTTCCAGCTACCAGTGCGTTATGATGTTGGTACAGAAATCTTGTTGATATTTCGGTAGGATAAAGCCACACATATCTTGGATCATATCCAAGAGTGGCATAGACGAAAGAGGTTGATTAAAGCCTTTATACCACCGGAATTCCTCCTCGAATGGTTCCTTAAGTCGTTATTGCCTTATATAGCGAAGGATGTTTCTACATCCGGAGTGTAAAATGAGGAACAAGCCATTTTTAGGGCGCAGGAACTGGATTTGATTTATGCTCAATCCGGTTTGTTATATGAGATCATTCCCAATGCTCTGCATTCTAGTTTCGACCCCAAAGTTAAACCTAGACCACATGCCGATGGCATTGTTGGTTGTGCGAGTTCTAAACCTGTGGATTCGGTTGCAAAACAAGTTAGTCAATTGTCAATCAACCAATATGCTTCGGGACAAGCCATGGCTTCGTCTCAACCCACCCAAACGGCGAGTGTGCTTTCGATGTAATCGTTGGACCAGAAGGGTAACCAGCATCCCAGACAGAATAAAAAGAAGGGTAAGAACAATCGTAAGGGTGGGAATAGGAATGAAAATGCTAGTAATAATGACAAGAATGCCCGTAATGCTGGGGGGACAAGCAAGCTAAACGTAAGGTTAAATTTTCTTGCAATTTGTGTAAGGAAGATCACCTCACTTACGTGTGCCCTTGTATCGATGAATCCTTGAGATTATTAACGCAGGGCCTAGCTGTGCTGACTAACCCTTTGCCTCACAATCAAAATATGAACTCAAGGATCCATGATCAGTCTGGTGGTGATCAATATCCGCCGGAGGATAGTGGTCGTGGTTGCATTAACATGGTACGTGCTACGAAAGTTGTGACCCATGCGAAGGACTATGGTTCGTCACAACCCCACCCAGGAAAGGAGCCTGATCCACTAGGGACCCCTTTGTGTATTGAAAAACCTATGGATAAACCTAAAGCTACACCTCGCATTCCTAAGGGAGTCCTTAAGCATTCGGGGCACAATCCTAATGCCCGAGCTGCCCAGAACTATTCTATTGTCGAGGATTTGGGCCACACTCCTTGTGCGATGTTTGCACTAGAAGTACTTCAGAGTTGTCCTACGTAAAGGAAGGCTTTGCTTTCTTCCCTTGGTGTGAATGATGATAATTCTTCCTCCGTGATTAAATTTGAAACCGCAGGAATTCAGCCTCGCTTGCCTTACTTCTGTCTCTTTTGATTCACGTAGAATGTCTTAACATGACCGTCAAGTGCACTGTGATTGACGAAGACACCACTGCTTCTGTGATGTATTTATCATGTTGGAAGGGTTTAGGTTCCCCTGAGTTGTCTAAATCTGTGACCATGTTAACTGCATTTGATGGGAGATCATTTAGGCCGCACGGGATCCTTCCTTCTCTTAAGGTCCATTTGGGAGGGAAGACCGTTGCGATAGAGGTCGAGGTGGTTGATGCACCCCTTGACTACATTCTCTTCCCTATTTCACGTTGTATGCTTTCCATTTAACGGGAAGATAGTTACGATTGATCAAACGTCATTCAACAATCCGTCAGTTACCGCATCTTTGGGAACTTCGATCCCAATTGTAGAGCACTCTTAGCCGACAACTGGGAGTGTGGGTGTGGGCATGTATCCATCCCTCATGGGAATTTTTAGTTGTCCTGCACCTATCCTTATGATAGGGTCTAGTTCCGGTGAGGCTTCGACATCTGTGAGATTGGTGTCTTTTCGCATGAGTCAAATGGAATATCCTTGGATTCTTCCTACACCGATCAATACTTCGAGCGAGCCCATCGTAATGGATGTGTCGTTGCCTGCAACTATGGTAGCTTATCAAGCTAATCTTGAGTGTGTTGCAGAGCCTATTCCTTCCTCTTCACGGATGGAGGAGGAGGACCCATATGTGCTGCCTGCATGGGCAGTACAGTCTTCTCACACACACGACTGCCTTGATAGTGTTTTTCTTTAGATGAAGCGATTATTGAGGCCATGTCGGGAGTTGAGCCACCATGGGAAGAGCTCCATCATAGATCTTACTTTCTTCCCAAGCTTGACCGCTTGGAGCATGAGGACTTTGGGGAAGTTCTTAGTGAGAGAATTGCTAGTCCCATGGTTCCATTAAGCTCTCCTGGTCCGATGGTTGATGGAAACATGGCAAATATATCTCCAATGATTCCTATCAATATCTCTTGCAATCCTGGCAGGATAAAGAATGTCTATATTGGGGCAAAATGTTCCCATGCTGAGATTCAAGAATACACCGAGCTGTTTAAAGAATTTCGTGATATCCTTGCTTGGTCTTATGATGAAATGCCAGGTATCGACCCTTGCATTGTTGAACACAAGATTAAGACTTATCCCAATGCTAAGCCTGTTCGACAACGCTTGCGTGCGGTGAATCCTAGGAAAGCACCCGCGATTAAGGCAGAGATAGAAAAACTGTTGAAATTTGGTTTTATCTATCCCATTCCCTTGATGGAGTGGGTTTCAAACCCCGTTCCGGTTGATAAGAAGCAGGGAGTGATCCGCATATGTACTGATTTCCACAATTTGAATCATGCCTGTCCTAAGGACAATTTCCCCACACCATTTATTGATCATATTTTGGATGAGTGTGCGGGTAGTGAGGTTTTTTCCTTTATGGACGACTTTTCGGATACAATAAGATACAAATTAAACCTGAGGACCAACATAAGATGGCATTTATTTGTCCTTGGGGAACTTTTGCATATTGGAAAATGCCTTTTGGCCTTAAGAACACCGGAGCTACTTTTCAACGGGCAATGACCTTGATTTTCCACGATCTCAAATCGATTATCGAAGTGCTTTTGGATGACCTTGCTGCTCATTCTCGTATGAGAATGCGTCGTTCCTATCATTTGAGATTGGTATTCGAAAGGTGCTGCCATTATTTGGTCAGGTTAAATCCTTACAAGTGCATCTTTTGTGTGAAGTCAAGTCACTTATTAGGATTCATTGTTTCTAAAGAGGGTATAAGAGTCAACCCTTTGAAGGTTGAGGCAATACTTCAGTTGTCTCCCCCAAAGAATATTCGTCATATTCAATGTTTTCAAGGCATGGCAAACTTCTTACGGAGATTCGTTGTCAATTTCTCCAATTTGACTAGAGGCTTCATACGTCTGTTGAAGAAGGACACTATTAACCCAAAAATCCCCCACACAGCTTGCAATGGCTTACACCACCCAAGGACACCATCTCACAACACTCATTTCACTCCATAAGACCTTCCATGACCTTCCATTTGATCCCCACACCTCCAAAAGAGCCCAAGGATGAAGAAAAGGGCTAAAAACCCCAAAATAGAGCCCAAAATAGACCCCCAGGAGCTAAAGCCCTCAAAAAGGGGCTAAAACCATGAACGGGGCTAAAGGCCCAAAAAAGGGGCTAAAGCCCTGACCAAGGGATTAAAACCCTAAAACCCCTTGGAAAAACTATATACGGAGGGTGGGGGGTCACTCTCAAAACACTCCTCATTTTGCATATTGTTATGCTGCCTGTGGATGCTTTGAGACCTATTGCTCTCAAACCACCCACTCTCCCTCTCCTTCATTTCCATTTCTCCAAGCCATTGCTCCCCCCAACCAAGAGAGAGGTGCTCCCATGAGCTAGGGAATGGTGGCCCATTTCCACCTAAGTGAGGTATAATCTCATTTATGTTTATGTTCATTTGCTTATTTTTTTTTCTAACTCATATTGTCATTTGCAGGTTTTCCATTAACATCTTTTGCAGGTTGTCTTCAGAGTAGTATAGGTTTATTTTTGCAGGTTTTGGAGGTGGAACCCTAACCCACTGTGTGAAAACGGGTTCAACAACGCTCCATCATTGTTTCTCTTTTATTTTTCCTGTCATTTGTTCTTAGATGTAGTTTAGAATAGCTTCCATTTACTTGTTCTAGTGTAGCTTAGCTTAGTTTCAATTCGCAGCTTGTTTTTTACCATTTTACATTCTGTTTTTTACTGTTTTCTAAGGGTAGAAACCTACCCTTGTGTCCTATAGGCACAAGGGAGCCATTTTTACCCTTGTAGTGAGGAGAAATTCTCACTACAGCTTTGGCGACTCCACTGGGTTGATCCCACAGGATCCCTGGGAAAAAATTTCAAAGTTTTTCAAGTTTTTCAGTTTTACCCTAGTTTCAAAAATGTTCTATTAGATCTGCTTAGATTTGCTTTATTCCTTGTTTTTTGTCAGTTCCAAAGCCTTTCCTAGGCTGAGCCAAGTCAAACTGACCCAGTATCAGTTACTATCGGCTAGATCTGACCCTGCAGCACCAAAAACACCCCTTTCCGGAGCAGGTCGCTCTTATCAGGGGAAAAGGTGTAGGAAGGCGCACTTAATTGGTAGACAGGAACACCCAGGGCACACCTAATCCCTATACAAGCACGACTTCAGCCTAGGAGCTCAAGTTGCACCTGTTTTGGCATTTTGTGTGACCCCCTCGCTCATTTCTGGAAAAATCTCGTGGCCCCCTCGCGGGATTTAGTCAGAAATGTGCAGCCTGTCACACAGAAGTTGTTTTTCAGTTTAAGTAGCAGCAATTTCCAGTTTTATAGGACTATTAGTGCGGCCTAGCCGCCTCTTTCCACCATTATAGGTCTCTGTTTATTTCATTTTTCATTTTTTGCAAATAAATCAATGCACAATGTGTATATGCTAATCCAATCATTAAGGTCCAATAAAATGAATTATCCTAACTAAAATTAATGTAAAATTAACCATCTTGCTGCCCCCTTCCTCTTCTACCCAATCATCACCCTCCGGGGTATTCTGGGATACGATGAAGGGAAAAGCTCGGATAGATCTAGGCACTCCATGGCATTTGTCATAAACCATTAAAACCAGGTGACCTGGAAGGTACGGGGGGTAGAGAAGGAGGGCTTCTCATGGCGCTAAGCGTCCTCCCTGCTTAACCAACCTAGCACTTGGGAGGTGACCTGAGGATCTACGGATGGGCTTAGTCCCATTGTGTTGAGAGCCCAACACCTTCTCTTGGTTGAAGAATAATACCACTAAGAGGTAGACACTTAGTTAGGCCAATAATTCAGGGTTAATCACCATATTTGCTTACAAGTTTCTGTTTACATTTGCATTCGAAACGATGATGTGAGCTCTACCATGAATTCATAAAATATCTTGCAAACCAAATACCAGAACAAGCAAGCAAACCAACACACCATACCACATAATTAACCTGACTTAGTTCATGACGCTGAGTGAGCCTTAAAAGTTACCAAATTTACACTAAGTTCAATCAACTCTATAGTCTTTGAGGACATAAGTCCCTGACTGCTACAACTATGGGAAGTACTTTGGCTTTTCCCAAAAACGCATTGTGAGGAGTACCATAGGAACCCCAAAGTAGCTGGCTGCTGAGAGGAATTGCCAAGTGAAACGGGAAAGAACCCCTTCTGATTGAGTAGAGTTGCCCATGAGGAAAAAGCCAAGCACTGTCTTCTGGCAGTCTTGGTGGCCGAGAGACCACCTTCAGCCAGTAGGAAGCCATTGAAACCGGGGTCTAAATTTCATACCCACCAGTTTCATTCACACAAGAAAACATAAGTGATCCTCCACGATCTTCCTCACGCCTAAGAGGCGAACCACCACCATTTGGAACACTCTGTCGGCATCGTCGTAGCTGTTCTTAGCAATATCCCACGCCATCAGAGGGCCATATAGCCTTTGATTCTGATTCAAATCCATATCAGTCTGAACTAGACCTCCACACCGCACCATCTATCCCCATGGCTACTGCAAACCTAGATCCATTTTTTGGTCTAACCTTAGCAAGTGGACCCATGTCCACATCTCAACCAGTCACCCACAATGTGGCAAGCGCTCCAAGCATAATCATGTAGACTGTCCTTAGCCAATTACCACCACCCATAGTGACCAGCTAAGCTAGCCCAGTGGCCACACATGGGGGTAGTGGCCCCTCCACACACATTGTCCCACCGGCCACATAGGGGGGCAGTGCACCAACCACTCACATTGCCCCCACCCATACCATCCCTCCCACAACACTTGGGGGCAGTGGCCCATCTGCCATGGTACCACCACAAGCACTCCTAGCCATGCAGATGCATTATGCACCTGCAAACCCCACTCCCATTGCAGCCACATCCCACATTAACTTGGGGTCAAATATGCCATTCATGGCGCGTTTGAACTTGCCTGACCTGGCTAGATTGAAAAATGACCCCATCCATCACCAAGATTTTTGGCCACCCATGCCAACTAAGCTGCCTTCAAACATCCCAAAGTTTGAAGGCAAAGCCGGGGAATGTCCCCAAAATCATATAATGACCTTCCATATATGGTGCTCATCTAATAGCATTGTAGAAGACTCCATTAGGCTGAGGCTGTTCCAACGCACCCTCACAGGTGCCACAGCCAAATGGTACATTGACCTGCCATGAGCCAAGTACCCCGACTTCAACTCCCTAGCCTTCATGTTCCTGCAGTACTTCCAACTCCCCGTTAGATATGACAAAGGGGTGGAGATCTTGTTATCCTATAGCCAAAACACTGCCACCCACATCACTGACCATATCCATGAGTGGCGGTGACGTCGTATCTTATGTAAGATCCAACTTGATGACAGGATCTTCTTAGATTGGTTCCTCAAGACTTTACTCCTGCCCATCGCAAAGGACGTCGCATTTGAACGTCCCCAATCTGAAGAAGAGGCCATATTGAAGGCCCAACAATTTGATCTCATTTACGCCCAATCGGGATACTTGTATACCGTCATCCCAGACACTCCCCATCCAAGTACCTCTTACCATGACGCACCGAGGGCATCCCATGCTGCGGATGGCATCATAGGGTCAGTCTCCCAACAACCACAGCCTCGACCAACACCACCTATCGTGGCACCGCAACCAAGCAACACGGTTAATGTTGCTTACCAAAACCAAGCTCCGAACTACGCTAGAATGATGTCTCAGTCCGGGGAAACAACCTCTTACACACAACCTGCGCCATCGCAGCAGGTTCAAGCTATGTCTTGGCCAGCACAACAGTACATGGGGAAAATTCCCACATTCGTGGCACCACCACCCCCACAAATCTACTATGCACCACCAGTGCAACAAGTCCAAGCCCCCGCCCCCGCTCCACTTGCTCCCCCCGCCCCGTTGGGTCAAGTATTTGCACAGCAAAACCGTCCCAACCAGCCTACCCCTAACAATCAACAAGGGAAAGATAGAAATAACCGACCCTGCAATTAGGGCAACAACCAACCGCAGGGAGGCGGTCAACAATAGAATCCCCCCAACAATGCCACAGCGAACCAACCAGCCCAGAACCCCCCGTGACCAAATGCACTAAGACGCAATGCCCCATTGCACACAAACCAACTATGCACACTCTGCGAGGTCTACGGGCACTATACATTCGAGTGCCCCCTCATGGGTCACGCCAAGCAGGCCATTCAAAACGAGGCCCAATAGGCTGCTAACACCACAAACCAGGCACAACCCAACCCGTCACTACAAGGACCTCCTCCCATGGTGCTTCAAAACCCACTACCAGTCCAAGGATTGGTGGAAAATGCTACCCCTCCCCAGGCCACTCCAAACACTCCAGGGGCACCACCCACGGCCGAAACAGGTGTCCACCACCTGATGACCATGACCACTGAAGAGGTCAACTTACAAACTAGATGAAACTAGTACGATACCACTACCGAACCTATTGACTCGTCAGCAGCATCTACATCTAAGACAACCAACTTACCTCTCCAATTACCCCCGTTCCCACGCCCCCCCATACGCAGAATCGCCAATAACGCCACAGTTAGAGCTGCAATTAGCTACAGCATTGTGGATGATTTGGCCCAAATGCCAACCGCCATGTCTACTCTTGAGGTACTTAAAACATGCCCAACGCAGCGAAAATCCTTACTAGCCACTCTAGGGACGGTAGACCCCTCCGATTCAAAGCTAATCACTTTTGACACAGAAAATGGAGAGCCGCGTATGCCCTCCACTATTGCCTTCCAAATCTCGGTGTCCATCCAAAACTTGGTTGTGCACCAATGCATAGTGGATGAGGGGGCGTCCACGTGCATTATGTCTACCTTGGTTTGGTAGAAGCTTGGATCACCTATTCTGTAACCATATTCTTCCACGACTCTGCGGGCTTATGATGGACACCCCACTAAAGCCCAAGGAATCCTCCCTCATGCCCCCATCACGTTAGCGGGGAAGATAGTTATGATTGACATTGAGGTCGTCAACGCTCAACTGGATTACAACCTCCTCCTTGGGAGGAGTTACATGTATGCCATGTGAGCGGTCATGTCAACTATCTTCTGCCTCATGATGTTCCCTCATGAAGGGAAGATTATGATGGTTGACCAGCTCACCTACCATGATCCGCAAGGGTTAACAACGCCTGCCAATGTTATCCCTACCATCACGACCACCGAGTGCAAGGGGTGACCGTACATGCTAACGTCATCCCTACAACCAACACTGTGGTTGAAAACACACCAGCCTCCCCACCATTGAATGTGGGCCCTGGGTTGTTTACCGATCCCACCATGATGGCTCCTTTCCTGCTGGTGTCACCACCACCGACACAAAAGCAAACTGTAGACTTGTGCATGGTCTCATCAAGCACCGCTACACCCAAACAACAACCGCAACCGCAGCCCCAACCACAACCACAACATCGTTCGCATCCACAACGCCAGTAGCAGCCGCAACATCACCCGCAGCAACAACATTTCACGCAGTCGCAACCACAACCTCACCCGCACATGCAACCAGCTCAGAGTTATGTGGGCTCATCTCCGGTCCATACAATTCCCTTCCTCTTGCCCCCACCTGGTGTCATGAGCAAGCCGGTCATGGCCACTTTAAGCCTACCCAACTCTACATTGGGGATCCCGGTGTGGTATCTAGACCCACCAGCTCAACCACCAGTGCCCCAAGTTGTGTTAACTCCGGTGCAACCCATTGCGGTTGAGTCTCACCCCCCACCCGGTCCGCATAGGCCAACCGGTGCACTCGCATCTGCACCACCCCAACCCAAAATGGCGAGGGGGAAAAACACCAAAGCCACCTTAGAACCACGGCCAATACCACCTTGCACCGTCTGCGAACAACAGGGCCACCCAACTCAGGATTGCCCTGAAATCCCAGTGGTCCGTGCTCATCTGGATGCCATGGATACAAATGAAAACATCCCCGTGGTTGAACTCCCAACCACTTCGGTAGTTAAGAACAAGGAATTAAGGACGAACCATGCTTGCACCCTTTGTGGCTTGTATAGACATTACTCCCACCATTGCCAAGACCTCCCCGAATTTTGCTGACCTCCGTCACCATTTCCTTCAGTCTGATATCACCTTGATCGAACAAGTCCATCCCCCACCTCCTTCTTCAGACACCATGTCAATTTACATGATGTCTAGTTCTACAGACCCTCTTGTCTCCACCTTCACCGACGGTCCATCAGACATGTCTCTTCCATTGTTTCCCCAGCCGCAACCACAACCTCAGTTGCAACCTCAACCTCAGTTACCAGGGAAACATTGGGGTTCATTCCCGCTCAACATGATCCTTTTCCTTGTTCTTTTCCTTTTATTTTTCCTACCATCCAGGATCGTGAGTAAGTCTACCTTGGCAACCCTCCATCTACAGGATTTCACACTAGGAGATCCTATGTGGTACCTTGAACCACCTACCCTACCTCTAAGGCCCCAGGATGTGTTGACTCATGTCCATCCAATTGAGATGATGTTGTACTTACCTCTAGGTCCATCAAATACTCCTCCCATCTCTAGGCCTACCCCTCTTCCTCCAATAGAGACTGTGGGTAAGGCCACCAAAGCCACAACTAGTACCCTTTACATGATCTCTAGCACCAGTTGCCCTTCTGTCTCATCGACCATGGAAGATCCACCTGATCCACCCTAGCACCAGTTACGCGATGATAGAGAGATCTGTAAGACCGCCTCTGGTCTTACCCCATTCCCTTTAAACCATAGTGTGGAATTGGTTCTTCCCATAAAAGGAAAGATTCCATCACCCCGCCTTACCAATGACCTTCGTCTTGGAAAAGGGGAATACATCCTTATTGACTCTGATGGACAACTTTTGGAGAACCCCCGCAACGAGCTCTACCTCAAGAGATTTTACGCTTAACATCACCAATGAGTCGCTTCATTTTCTTTTCTTGTTTTTCAACGTTTTTCAGCAAAATCAGGGGCAGCACCATCAGCTGCTAGTCCAAAGTCACCCGGAACCTGTTCGAGACACCTCTCACACCTCTAGGCCCAAATTTATATATCTTTATGAGACCACCATCTCATGTTTAATAAGTCAATTTTGGGACCATTTCCCACAATTCACCTTGATTTACGAGCCATGACATGACGATGCAAGTGTCCACGGACCTGTACTTGTATCACACTTCCCAACCACTACTCATACGCACGATTGGGCCACCGCCCGTTAAGGATTGTACAATATTTTACTTTTTATAGTTATAATTGTATTTCTCACCACACCTTACGTGGACATGTTTGGGCCATCGTCCAAAAAACCTTTTGTTTTTCTTTCATATATTTGACATAGAAGTGTCCTAGGGCCACTGCCCACTTAGGAATGTAATTTTAGCTTTTACTTTGTATTTTTAGCACATAATTGTCTTTTGTTCTCTGCACCTCACGCGGACCTCTGGACCACTATCCATAAAACGATTTCTTTCCCTGCATGTAGTTGGCATATAAATGCCTCTGGACTTGTACTTACATCGCATGTAGTCAAGTTCATCCACCACAACACACACACACGCTCTCCTGACCTCTGTCCGAGAGCCACTTCAGTTTGCGTGCCTTTGCCTCACCGACTCGTAGGCCTCTGCTGCGATCTATCCCATGCACGTATTGGTATGTTTGAGAGCCTTCTACTCCGTCCATACTGCGCGGATGACCTTTGGACCTCTATCCACTGTCCCGACATAGGGGCACTGCTCATGACACACCAGTCGGTTGACCACATTGGAGTTTCGTTTAAGCTCTTTTTTGACTCCTTAAAACAATGAAAAGATCACCGAGTGCAGCTGCTTCCTTTCCGCTTGCTAAAGTATAGGAAAGGGCGTCTACATCGTCTCGTTTACCTCCTTTTGCGGACCATGTAGACCATCGCATGAAAAGGACCTCCTTGGCACATTCAAGCCAAGACTATTCCCCTCTGCATACTTTTTTGCTTTCTCGGGCAGAGGGGCCGCACTTGACGAAAAAGCTCACCACCGGTTTTCGTTAAGCTATTTTCCAACCGTTTAAACAAGAAAAGATCGCCGAGCAAACTTGGTTTCGTTCATGCTCGTAAAAGTATTTGAATGACCGTCCAGTCTATATAGGTTTGACCTTTTACTTGGTTGAAGACCCCAAATGCCACCCGACTCTAGCACATTGGTGAGTCCACTCGAGGGACCTAAATAGGTTATGTCCCTTGTGATTTCCGGGTTGTGTTGGAGACAATGGTCAGAAGCCCCAGCAGTGCTTTGATATACCTTTATGATTGAACTAGCATACTTATACCACAGAGACTCTGACTCTCAATTAGTGAGTCTACATAGCTCTGTACCAGATCTAGCAGACCGTCAGTCATGAAGATATAGCATTCCATGAAAATGCCATGGGTCCAATGTACCAGATCAGTATTGTATTCAACCTCACATAGAGGCAACCAGCATTGTAACATCAGTTGTATATGATCCGCTCTTGTATTTTGGAGCATAGATCAAATGATTCTTTTGACATTGTCACGAGCATGGGAATGCCCGCCTCGTCCATATACATGTCACACATTTATTGTATCTCACCCATTGATGGGAACCAAATTAATACAAAACCAAAATCCACCATGCCCCAGCCCCAGGAGCACCACCTCTCGACAACAAATCCTATGATGTCTGTCGGCCATACGTTAAGCTCTTACCCTCACACATCAGGGGGCAATCTGTTAACCCAAAAATCCCCCACACAGCTCGCAATGGCCTACACCACCCAAGGACACCATCTCACAACACTCATCTCACTCCATAAGACCTTCCATGACCTTCCATTTGATCCCCACACCTCCAAAAGATCCCAAGGATGAAGAAAAGGGCTAAAAACCCCAAAAAAGAGCCCAAAATAGACCCCCGGGAGCTAAAGCCCTCAAAAAGGGGCTAAAACCCTGAAAGGGGCTAAAGTTAGGGCATAAGGGGCTAAATCCCTGACCAAGGGCTTAAAACCCTAAAAACCCTTGGAAAAACTATATAAGGAGGGCGGGGGGTCACTCTCAAAACACTCCTCATTTTGCATATTGTTATGCTGCCCGTGGATGCTTTGAGACCTATTGCTCTCAAACCACCCACTCTCCCTCTCCTTCATTTCCATTTCTCCAAGCCATTGCTCCCCCCAACCAAGAGAGAGGTGCTCCCATGAGCTAGGGAATGGTGGCCCATTTCCACCTAAGTGAGGTATAATCTCATTTATGTTTATGTTCATTTGCTTATTTTGTTTTCTAACTCATATTGTCATTTGCAGGTTTGCCATTAACATCTTTTGCAGGTTGTCTTCAGAGTAGTATAGGTTTATTTTTGTAGGTTTTGGAGGCGGAACCCTAACCCACTGTGTGCAGAGGGGTTCAAAAACACTCCATCATTGCTTCTCTTTTATTTTTCCTGTCATTTGTTCTTAGATGTATTTTAGAATAGCTTCCATTTACTTGTTCTAGTGTAGCTTAGCTTAGTTTCAATTCACAACTTGTTTTTTACCATTTTACATTCAGTTTTTTACTGTTTTCTAAGGGTAGAAACCTACCCTTGTGCCCTATAGGCACAAGGGGGCCACTTTTACCCCTGTAGTGAGGATAAATTCTCACTACAGACACTACCTTTTGTTGGGATGAGCGAGTCCAAGAGTCCTTTGATGTGCTCAAGCGATCCCTAGCATCGGCCCCGGTGATTAGTCCTCCAGACTATAGCCGTGATTTTCTACTTTATGTGGCCGCGTCCATGGAGATGATTGGTATGGTTTTGGTTCAAGAGGATGAGGAGATCCAAGATCATGTCATATACTATCTGAGCCGGAATCTTATTGATGCGGAGATCCGTTATTCTCATGTTGAGAAGCTTGCCTTAGCTACCGTACATGCGGTTCAACGGTTGAGACATTATATTCTCCTTCCCCAGACCTTGGTTGTAGCCCATGTAAATCCATTTTAATTCATCCTCACTCAAAGGATGATTGGGGGAAAATATAATAAATGGATTGTCATCCTGCAAGAATTCGACCTCGAGTTTGTTTCGGCAAAATCGAAGAAATTGTTAATTTTTGCAGAGCTTATATCAGATTTCCCAAGAAAGGCCTAGGAGTTGGTTTGTGAAGATACATTTATCGATGAGCACATCTTCTTAATCTCAACCTTAGACCCATGGTATGGGGATATCATTATATATTTACAAACATTGAAGGTCCCTAGTCACCTTTCACGGGATGAACGACGACGATTACGTCACGTGTCTAAGAATGACCTCATAGTGGATAACACTTTGTACCGTCGTGGGGTAGATTCCATTTTACGATGTTGTTTAACTCATGAAGAGGTTGAGGTAGTGCTGAATGATTGCCACAGAGGGGCGTGTGGTGGTCATTTATCTGGGCTTTCTACAACCCAAAAAATCTTAAGAGTGGGTTATTTCTGGTCGTTGATCTTTAAGGATTGTGTAGATGTGGTCAAGAGGTGCCACCCTTGCCAGATGTTTGCACGTAATATGCGCTCGAAACCTACCCCATTACATCCCATCATCACCATCGGTCCCTTCACTGAGAGGGGGCTTGATTTTATGGATTGCAACCCAGCTTCAGCTGGGGGGAATCATCATATCATTATGGCTATTGACTACTTCACGAAATGCACTGAGGTTATGCCTACAATCAAATTCGACGGTGAGACAGTCGCACACTTCATGTTCAACCAGATTATTACTCTTTTCGGGATTGCGAAAGAGCTTGTCACTGACCATGGCTCACACTTTCAGAATCATATGATGGAAGAGTTGGCATCAAAGTTAGGGTACAAACAAGAGAATTCCTCCTCTTACTACCCTCAAGCGAATGGACAGGTAGAACCAGTGAATAAATCACTCAAATCCATTCTCCAACGAACCATCGCACAAAGCAAGAATAATTGGCACATTATGTTATATCCTGCTTTGTGGGCTTATAGAACCGTTGTTAAGACTGCCACAGGTTTTTCTCCATATCAGCTTGTACATGGAGTGGAGTCAGTATTGCCGGTTGAATGCGAGATTCCTTCTTTGAAGCTAGCCATAGAGCTCTTGCCAGACACTTCCCCATTGGAGGAGCGTTTGGTCCACCTTGAGCAACTTGATGAGCAGCGTCAAGAGGCCTTGGTGGCTCTAGAAGTAAATAAGCATCGCGTAAAGGTCCAGTATGATAAGTATGTCCATCCAAGGAGGTTTAGTGAGGGAGACTTGGTCCTTTTGTGGGATCAACCGAAAGAACCCTTGGGGTTAGGAAAGCTTAACCCCATGTGGCATGGTCCTTACGTCATTAAATGTGTGTTAGAGAAGGGCACTTATGAGTTAGTGGATTATGAGGGAATGGCCTTGGCGGAGACTAGAAATGGGCTCTATCTCAAAAAGTAGTATGCATGATTTTCATCCAAGGTTGGTTATTGTATATTATTGTACAGTTTTGCATAGTTATGTCTTTTTCTTATGGTGATCGGGTTTGTGATTAGTTTCTGTTTCTTTTGGCAGATGTCAATGGAATCTTACACCTTCATAGGATTCGCGGATGGTGCGAGCCGTCACACTCAACACTCAGCCTCTGCTGCCTAGGTGATTTATACTCCTATGGGTCAGGTATTGTCTTCAGGAGGCGTATTTCTATGACCATCTTCCAACAATGTTGCTGAATATAGTGTCGTTATTGAGCTTCTACGGGATTCCATTTTACATGGCGTTCTCTCTTGAGGTACGTCTTGATTCGGAGTTAGTAGTGTCATAGCTTAATGGTTTGTACCATGTTAGAGATCCGACATTACTAAGAAGATTCAGATTACGTGTGAGATTATTAGAACGACAATTTGACAATATAACATGTTCCAAGAATTAATAATCAAGTTGATGACTCATATGCTAACTACGTGTTAGATTGGCATTTGTTTCATACACAATAAGCTCATCACAAACATAAATTTTTACACATGTAAATAAATAAACCGATCATCATAAAAGCTTTTATAAACATCCAAAATGTGGTAATACATAGTGTCATAATACAAAAATGGGGCTCTCGAGCCACCAAAATATAATACACGGTAATACAAAATGTATCACTCCCAGGTATCTAAGCCTATGGAGGAGGAGGGGGGTTGTGATTGTGGAATGTCACTACGGCTCTAGCTAACCATCGAAATAACCACACCCATGCTCGTGGTACACCCACCACCTGGCGCTGCATGGCCTCAGGCAAGTCCTCGACTTGCGCCATGGGTACTATGTGGGTCAGCCTCATGAAGTTGGCATGAATGCTTTGGAGCATCCACTCCGCATCCACACCCATGATATCGTTTCCTCTTCCCCTCCGTCTATGACGAGGGAAGCCTTCAGGCTATCGTGGTCCCACATCTGCATGCATATGGTAGATGTCACTATGTATTGTCACCCAAAAACATGTCTTTTGATTCCACATATTCAAAAAACACAAAAAATTAAATAACTCAAAAATTTTTAAAAGAGGGTCGAGATTCGTTACCTATAGCACCGTATGCCAATCCTGATGGTAGTGGCATGTCCAGGTCTCCCAGAAAATATATCCCCGCATAGGGGTAGTCATCGATGGCAACTATCTGTTGTCGCCACTACGGAAAGAAATTAGGTGGATAGGGGTTGGACACCCTACCTCCACCCAGTCTACACATCGCATCCGCCCAATGCCATTGGGTCGGATCTCGAACCCCGTGTAGAGGAACGTCAACTCTAGGGCTCAATCTTGGAACATGCTCGAAGAAAAACGTGCTCAGTATGCTGCTGAAACCGAAGTTTCGCACTCTGCCCATCTTGCACTCACTGAGCTGATGTTTCATGTTTCCCAGTAGCGCAGTGCCCCAATCGTATACCGTGGGTCTCATGTAATCCACTGCATAGAACATCAGAGGCCGCGAGGCCTAGTGGAGTGAAGCCAAGCCTGCTATCCTGCCCAGTGTCAGTAGGATGGCCTTGAGGCCCAGCACCTATATGGAGTTAGTTGGGATCTGATTCCCCACCTTCTCCGTGTCCGGATAGCAGTACACCGCAATGTACTCATCTATAGTCAAGCCACCTCTGGGCCCGCGAGAATGTAGGTTCACTACTTCCCCTCGTCAGGAAAGTCCAATAATAAATTATATGTCCTCCACTTCTATGGTGAGGGACATCCCGTCTATCTGGAACGACTCTGAGTCTGGATCCCAATAGTCCACTAACATCTGCAATAGTCCTGGTTTGGCCCTTAAGCCACCAAGACACCAAAATTTGTATAGCCCACATGCACGTAACGCTTGTTGAGCTATTAGATATGCTCTTACTGCCTCTTCTACATCACCATGTTCACGTTCTCTCCATTCTAGGACCATCCTGCACAAAAAATTTGAATTTTGTCCATTAGAACACTTAAAAAACCTTAAGCGCAGCCACATACACGACTGTTTTCCAAATAGCCATGTATGTACGCGGCTTTGGGGGAATTTTCCACATATATCCATCCCTATACGCGGAAAAACCCTCGATTTCCACGTGGGTCATGGCGCCTATCTTAAAATGGCCTAGAAAATCAAATACACCATAGAATTTGACAAAATTTGCATCAAAATGAAAGAGTATAGCATGGGTAAGTACCTGGAAAAAACGGTAATGGATTCCACCAGCTGGATCTCCTAGAATTCGCTGTTGAAGTTCTAAGCTCAAATGGGTAAAAGTTTCAAATATTTTATAATGTTTTGAATTATTTACTATTTATAGAAATTTTTCAAATTTTTGAAAATTTTTACCCCCTTTCCTATAGTTTGGACCGTTTTTGGACTAATTTATGATGTAGGAGACCTTTTTGAGTGTCGTTTCAGCCGTTAGATTGACTTGTTCGTGCCGATTTCAGGTATCATGTCTAAACTGGGATATAGGTTAGGTTTCATCACCATTTGCATTTTGCATGACATTATGACCGTTTCATTATAGCCTTAGTTACGAACCCACTCCATTATGTCACAGAACCTTCTTGTTGTTTTAAAAGTGGCATGATATGAATGGTAGAGCTTGACCTTACATGGGTATCCTAGTTAGCACCTTATTTGCATTTGGTGCCCATGCTGACATTTTGTCTCTTCGGGTGTGGGAGTCCGTTGTATAGTATTGCCATGACATTTCACAAGAGCCTCATACTCCTCTGGATCTTTTGCTAGCCTATTTCCGTCAGGACTCCCTTATGTCAAGTTGTAATTGCATTATCATGAGCTTTGCCTGCCTTATTGAGCCTTACGCCGGCTTCCCTGACATTGAGTTTCAGCCATATAGCCCGAGCTTGTTTCATGTGTAGCCATGCAGAGCCATTTTATATATCCTTTGCAGCTTGATTCCCTATTTTTACCGGGAGGGGACTTTCCCTCGAGTGTCACTATCCTACACATGTATCCTTGCATTGAGCATAGGTATGTTCCACTGCTTGGAACTAGTTTGTTTTCCTATATGACACTCATATCCTCCTAGTCTGTAACTATAAAGCCATTTTATTCTTTTTCAAGCTTTTTAAATATTTGAAAAAGTCCAAAAAAATAAAAAAACCAAAAAGCCAGACAAGGAAAGATGTTATATTTTGGTAGCTGTCGAGTTGTGTCGCCTTCAAACAGAGCACTGTATATCACATCCATTGGTTGGGTTTATAGTTTGACTTTAGGAGCTATACTCGTTTATCTGAGTTTATCTCCACCGACTGGTTAAGCTTCCAGTCCCCATGGAGCCTTTGTCGATGCCTCCTGTGTTGCAGAGATGTCCTAGTTTTGTATATCAAGTCTATGCTACCTTTATTCAGTCACCATTAGTCGTTATGCTCTTGTTCGAAGGAATTTGAAACCTAAGTCACCCATTCCTCAGTTATCTTGACTTTTCATGTCGGCCATTCCCGGTACAGTTACTGGTTCGTGCACCTTATGATCGAGTCCTTCCACATTATACAGCTTGGCTGAGTACCTCATGTTGGATGATGTGGGATGCCTTAATGCCCTCCTTCTAGCGGATTTCATACCATCAACTTCAAATCATTTATTCTGGGATTGGAATCTAGAGTCATTTTTGAGTGCCTTGAGACTTGTAGTCATCAGTGGCAGGTTCTCTCGCCATCAACAGTTTTTGGGAATACATCAATGTCCCCTGATCGATGGATCCTCTCAAGTGTTTGACCTCAACACATTTATTCACACTTGTTAGTTTTCACTCTAGTACCTTGATTCCCATTTTCATTAACAGTGGGTGATCTCGCGTCTGTTAACGGTATACATCAATGATCGGTAATCAGACGATGGACTACTTTGTTCAACTTCGACACCTCTATTCACATAGTAGGACATGTACTCGTAGCGGTTTGTGTAGAAGACTTTCTAGATTGGTGGCATCTCTTATATGCTAACTCCTTGATCGTGCCAGTGTCCATGAGATTTAAGCTCTGGTGACTTGATTCCAGTATATGTCATACATTTCCAGCTATTATAGAGATCTTGATCCATTTTATATCTTCAACCATTATGGAGATCATGATCATTTGTATATCTTCATCATGGAGATTCTAATCTATGTATATTGTACGTGGCGATGACCACTTATGTGATATTTTGTATCATGCCTATTCATGGCCATTGTACTCTTATGTATCCGGGACTGCTAGATGTATTTGCAGTTATATGCAGAGTTGTATCATTGTACTATGCTGATTGAGTGGCTGGTCTTCCATTTGGTATCCTTCATCACTCCACTTCTGGGATGGACTTATAATGTATTTCGGCCATCGTATGACCCCTCTGACCTCACACATTAGGGGGCATCTGTTATAGCTGATTTTACCACACCAGGTGAATCACACTTGTATGGCCTTCCCCTGTCCCTCTATAGACTCCTTAGACCCCTTGGACCATTTTTTGTCCTTTGATGTTTCCTAGACCATCCCTAAAAACATGTGAAAATTTATATACGCAACTTTTAAACCCCTAATCACGTATATACGCGGTTTTGACCTCTAAAAATGTGTACATCGGGATGTGTACAAAATACAAATCCTTTTGGAGTTTTCCTTGACATGGATCCGACTCATTTGACTCCTGGCCTTCCATATGCCTTGAGATCGCTCGGATTCGACCTTTCATTACCCCTTTGAAAAGCTATATAAGGAACTCTTTGATACATTGAAGGCATATAAGAGAATTGAGAGCAAAGAAACTATAGTCCATTGTTGCCGAAATTTGTGCTTGAGTCTGCATCCCTTTGTCCCTTGGAGCACTTTTGTGTTCTTCCCAAGCTTGCCTTTTGCTTGTGAGCTTGCTATCGAGAGATGGAGGATTGAGGTGGTGGAGGCCCAAGTGGGGGATTCTGTTTCTCCGATTCATAGACGTGCCGACAAAGGTTGTATCCATTGTAATCTCTAATTTTATATTAATAGAAATATCTTTTCCTGTCCAATAATGTATGTTTGAATGAATATTTTATCCATGGATAATTTCAAATGCTTATACATTGTTGATTATATATGCTAGAATAGATCTAACACCAATATATATAGTATGCTTGTCTTGTTTACTTGTTGTTGAGGAAGTGATTAATCAATTCAAGCTGAAGTTGGAAATCTCAACGAGGATC
>LPNX010885331.1:93615-184867 GCA_001517045.1 Pseudotsuga menziesii | reverse complement strand
TTTAGTGTTAGATATTTGATTTCTATTGCATATTGGAAAGGATTGATTTCTGGAGTCAAGCTGTTTGTTGTGGTACCCCAAGCCATAGGAATTTCTCTCTGTAACAGGTACATTAAGTGACTCAACCATTATGGGTGAGGTAAGATGAAAGATAATATAAGTGGGTTGCAACGATTTACCTAGTTTTCAATATTTAAAGGCCAACTTGAAAAATAGCAGGGTTTTTAAGGATCATATATAGTAGTGTTTACTTCGCATTAGAAGGATTGATTAGGGCCTTACTGGGCAGAATCTATGTCCTTTCCTACCTAAAATATATTCCCAAACTTTATTTGAGGGGAAGAAGGTCAAATAGGAGGGGGGGGAGGCGAAGCCCGCTCAACCATAAGGGAGAGGAAATTGTAGACCCGGGATGAAATATGGAGTGCTGTAGGTGAGCATAGAGGCTAGGCATCTTCTTTTCCTCAACCTATAGTTGAATGAAAAATTAACATTTATATATATTGAATTCATTTATAACTATTTGAATTTGATCATACTACGTTCTTAGCTTAATAGAAAGGAAACTTAGAAAGTGATACTTCATTACCCTAAAACTCACTAGTCCCTCAGGTCAAATCGACAATTGCAAAAACCTTCACAACCTTGGTACCCCTCCATGTCTGGATAAAAATGATTTCCCTTTCATCCTTAAAATTGTCCATGACAACAAGGGTGGAATAATCCTCCTTTTGGGTGACAATTTATCAATGTTATTAATGATATTATTAATGTCGTTAATGTTTATATTAAAATGAAAATTAACATTAATATTAATATTAATATTGATATAAATGGGCATGTGGAAGCTAATGAGGGTCTCTTTTGATATGTTATATGCAATAGAAAATTGGAAGAAAAAAAACACCCACCAACATACATGGATATTTTGAGATACATACACAATGAATCTTTCTCTCAGTAAAAAAATGAAATTTAACAAATTGAATCATGTTTTCAAATATATAAATTTTATCTATTGATAATTTTCATAACAATCTAAAGTTTGATATTTTATAACATACATTATTTTTTGGGACAAATTATAAGGTATATGTTTTTGTGGGTGTAGCATTCCACCGTTTGAGTGCCTAAATGATGGAATCAACCTATGAAAACCTGTAGACATATAAAGAACAACTAGTATGAATGTGATACAATTTTTCCAAAATAAATGTAATAATTTATAAAAACAATTTATCTAAGTGATCAAATCTCGAAAAAAATATGCAAGTGTGGGTGCATCCTTTGAAGGTCTTAATGCAATGATCATGAAACTATATTTTTTACATGTAGAGGTTAGTGTCTAGTAGTGCAATATACATTTTTTTAATGCTTGAGAAATGAAAAAGTTATGGGCGAAACACTAGCAGTGTGTTTTTTGAGTTAAGGAATCATGATACAAGAAAAATAAAAAATATAGAAAAATATTAAATGCTTTTACATATTTGGAATCTACAGAAAAAATTCTATATGGGTCTCGATTTCATAAAACAATTATGGTTTGTAGAATATTGTAATCAATGGTAAAACATAGGCATACTGAGAAAATGGATGAAATGCTAAATTAGTCGTGGTTTACCACATTCCATGGCATAGGTTTGGTTAGTTCAAAGCAAATCCGAAGCAGACACATAAGCAAAGGGATGACACACCAAAACGTGTGGAGGGTTGTTCCTAGTGCTACAAAACACATACACATTTCTTTTAAATTCAAATTAATGAACCTACCAAAAAACGTTTCATGGTAAGAAAAATTCTTACACGATATTTATTGCAAAACGTGTACTAAATATGTAAAACTACATTTACATTAAATAGATCGGTGATGATAACATTAAAAAGAATTGTATGCCTAAGTATATAGAATGAATGTATGTTTTGGATGTGTTGCACTTGGTGACTTGGTGCATTAGACTTGGCTTGGTGATGATATCATTAAAAAGATTCAAGGCCCATTAGACCTGTCTAGGTAACTTTACCTGCCTCTTCTTGCAGTTATGCGACCCCATCGGTCCTATTTTGCTGTTGTGTTTGCAACTTTATGACCTGTTGTTGTAGCCTAGTCATGTCGACAGATTTAGCCATTTTCTCTACTAATGGAAGATTCTTCATCTTGTTCTTCAACCAGTTCACCTCTGTCTCGGCAGTGCACAACTTCTTTGTGACTGTTTCTAAATTTTCATCGTAGATCAAAGCTTCCCATGTCTAAGAAACTTTCTCGACTGCTTTGGAACAAAGTTCCTCAGCCTCTTCTATTCTCTTCATAGTTTGGGTTGCTTCTTTTCTTCTCTTTTCTAGCACTTCTGGAGGTGTACTGGGTTTCACTTGTAAATCCAACATCGCAACTTTCTTGTGGAGGTTCTCTGCAATATCGCTAATTCGAAACACTTTGGCTTCTGCAAACATCTCATGGGTAATTCCTTCAATAGTAAAACTATTGCAAGCAAGTGCCACGGCTATGTCGAGCCGGTGCCTATTCTCCTCCCAAGTCTTAGCTTTATGCTCTGCTTCTTTGACTATTTTCTTTATCTTATGAACTATCTTGTTTTATGCTCTAACCTGTTTGACCAATGTTCCCTCTTTCACCTTCATTTTTGTAACTGTAGTTCTCCATTCGTGAAATAGTCTTTCTAGTGCCCATAGTGACATATTCGGTAAGAGGGGTGCAAAATGTAATTGCTATAGGATTATAGGATTACTTTCAGAGGACCTATGGAATGGATATATATATATTTCAAAACTGTTTTGACACCTCTACTTCATGAATTTGATCATCCTTCACTGTCATGTGCTTCTCTTCCACAACACTTAGCTCCAAATTATCTTCATGTCTTTTGAATCCTTTATAATTTATCTCATTGACACCATCAAAAACCTTTATTGTCCAATTTTTCTTTTGATGAAAACAAAAGTTCATCGATATCACCAAATATATATTGATATTCTTGTAAAGATGAGGGTGAAGTCACAGGCTCTTATCATAACTCATCATTATCTAAAATCCTATCGGAATGAATTATTTACCAATGGATGCTTTGAATTTTTTGTTGATTATGATCTTAGGAACATCAGCTGGTCTAGGCGAAACATAGTCTAGAAGCATGGTCGCAGAGCCTAGCTCTTTAACTTCTAGTGGTGGTGGTGGTGCTTTCTTATGGCTACCAGACCATTTTCTCTTAAACATGCCAAGTGGTTCTGGTCCTAACCTCACTTCATGAATGGTATCGGTTGAGCTTCTCCTGCAACTATGGCTAGTGGTGGAACAAATGCAACAACGTCTTCGATAATGGGTGTCGTTGAAGGTGTCTCGACGTCGAATTATACAAAAATGCATGTACTGGAGATAGAGATGACCATACACATGAAAAACCACCTTGGATCTTACAGTTACAAACACAAAAACTCAGCTTACTCATTTGGGTGCAAACATAATGAATAAAAATTCAGTGCGAAGTTGATATACATTCACCCATTCAACCATTTTTTCCTTCGCACGAGCAAGTAATAAATTGGAAAGGTGGCAGTGATTTCCCTCACATGGAGCAATCGTTCGAATAATTACAAGGAAAGCGCCACTCAACTGTCACTTTTCTTGTCACTTCAGTGGTAGTTATTATGCAATAATGACAAAAGTGACCAAAAACTACATCGTCGAAATCTCCTGCATCCTTAATTTAACTACGATCAACTATCTTTTTGTAACCAAATTTCCTCATGTGACAGCTCGTTTCTTCCTGCGACAGGTATTTAGCCTTGGACACATTTCTTTCCTTGTGATAGATGACGAATATGCACCACTATTTTTCTTCTACGACAGATAGATAGTATGTTACCACTTTTCTTTTTCTTTGATAGACACATTGTTTGCGACACAAAATAGAAACACTCGTAGATATGCATATTTTTTTCTTTTTATTATATATATATATATATTTTAAAATTTTTTGTCAACCAAGTTGCTGCTATCCTCATAAGGCTTTATCCGATTTCCATTCACTAGTCCTTTGAAAGGTGTTCCATCGAATTTCTCCAGTTGTACTGCGCCTCCTTTAGTGATTTGAATGAAAACATAAGGCCCCAACTAATGTGTTTTCATCTGGTTAGGATGCTTTAAAAACTTGCTATCACAAAGGACGACAAGTCCTCCGACCTGAAATTGGTTATTATTAATGTGTAGGCCATGCCATATAATCTGTCGTTCCTTCTCAACATTTTGGTGATAACCCGTGACAAAACATTCTTCCTCCAACTGCACAAACTGCGACAATATTTCTTTGATAGCACCACCATTAGTCATTTCAGTAATTGCAATACTCCTTGAACTGGGTACAATGTATTCCATTGACATAATAACTTCTTTTTCATACACTAGTTGGAATGGAGCTCGCCCTATCAAATCATTACATGTCATACGATATGCCCACAATACCGTAGAGATTCTATGGTCCCATTCATCTCACTGAACATTGCAAATCTTTGTCAATGTGTTCTCCAAGATCTTGTTGAATGCTTCGACAACACCATTCGCTTATGGGTGATATGGTGTTGTCTTCCTATGTTGGATATGGAATTATTCAGTTAATTATTGAATCAGTTGATTGACAAAGTCTGTGCCCTAATCACTTATGAAGATCTTCAAGCATCTGAATCTATTCACAACATTATCGATAAAAAATTTAGCAGTAACCGCTACAATAGAATCCTTTATTGGCGCTGCTTTGACCCATATAGTCAGGTAATCCGTCATAGTAATAATGTATCTTGCACATGTTCACTTTCTTGGTGGGTTAATAGGTCTGAAAAAATAAACAACCCATTTTGCAAATCCCTACAAGTTATCTAAGGTACTAGCGACATTTCATCTCGTCGTGACAAATTTCCAGTTCTCTGACAAATATTGCAGTTGCGACAATATTCCCTAGAATTTGTATGCAAAGTGGGCCAAAATCCTTCTTGCAATATCTTGTGCACTATAGTTTTTCTAGTATAATGACCTCCTTTGATACCAGCATGTGCTTCATACAATATCATTGGTTGCTTGTGTTTCAATACACAGGGATGAAGAACTTCATCCGGACCCATTTTATATAGTTATCTTACTATCAATTGGAAATTTGCAGCTCGCACCACTAATTATTTTTTCTGCACACTACTAAATCCTTGTGGTGCATATCTCGTACTCAAGAATTATATAATATATTTGTAATGATCATCAAACATTGTGATCACAAATAGATGTGCATCAGGAAGACTATCATAGAGGTTCATAGGTTAACATATTGTGTTTCAGACCTTGAACATGATAAACATCAGGCATAAAATTTCACTCCCCCTGTTTGGTTAGAATACCAACAGTACCTTATCCCTAAATAGTGACTTGGACATTATTTCCAAGTGTGACATCAGTTTGAACTGATTTATCTAGAATGGAAAACAAATTTAAATTATTAGTCATATTATTGCTGCAACATGAATCTAAATACCATATGTCATGTGGAATTTCCTGGGCATTATTGCATTTAAGTGGGGATACACATGCCAACAACATTGTGCTTGATGGAGTTCTAGTGTTGCTCGACTAGTTTTGGATTTTCCATCCTTGGTCCTATTGTTTATTCCTCCATTCATATGCATAATGACCAAATTTCTTACAATAATGACATTGAATTTTTAACTTATCAAACATGTGACCGCTTGGTTGAGTGGGATTCTAATTCTTTCCTCTACCAGCGACATTCGTGGGACTATTGTTGCATCCTCCTCTAGAAAAAATTCTACGTCTGCTTCTAGAATTATATCTCCCCCTGCCTCTTTCATGGATTATGGATGATTGTTCTGTGAATGCACCTTCTAATGATGTATTTGATCTGTTGATTCTATGTTCAAGATTTATGAGTGAGGCCTGTAACTTATCAATGGTAAACTGCGACATGTCTTTTTTTCTTCCAAAGTCACGTCCAAGTATTCAAATTTATGGGAAAGGATTCTAAGAAAATTTTCAACGACCCTTATGTCTTCTATATTATCTCCATGAGATTTTAGTTGATTTACCACACCAACAACTCAAGTGCAGAATGAGTCCACTGACTCCTATGTCTTTCATTGAAAGAGATTCAAAATCTCTTCTAAGAATCGGTAACTTAGAAGTATTTACCTTATCCAGGCCTTGATAGGTCGTTTCTAATGTGTCCCATGCCTGCTTAGCGGTATTTGATGTTGCTATTCTTGGGAGTATGCTTTCATGCATGGCTTGGTGTATGTAGAACAGAGCCTTTCTGTCTTTCTTCTTCTGTTCCATCAAGGCATCCTTCTCAGCTTGTGTGAGATTATTATATGATTCCTGATCTACTAGTTTTGTATAGCCATTTTGGACTATGTCCCAAACATATTGACCACTAAATAAGGCCTTCACTGTTAAAGACCAATATTGATAATTCTTTCCTGTGAAGATTGGAGTTTACAAACTCGACATGTGTGCAACAAAAGTGGGAGCCATATTTTTAATTTTCCTTAGAGAATTAGGTTTTCCCTTTTTTAAGATAAGGTTTCTTTCCTAAACCCGCTTTGATACCAGATCTTAGTTGAGTAGATGGATGACAGCTGCAATGCTTAACTGGAGTTACTGCATAGTAAGAAGTTTCTTTTTTTTACTTTTGGGGTTGCGAGAAACTACCTTGGAAACCACACCTTTTACTTCGACTGAAAAACTTGCGACCAAAATTCTTATGATGGGATTTACTATGACATATATTTTTACTACAACTGAATTTCACTGAGGCTAGGATTTAGTGTGATGGGAAATTCTGTACAGATTACTTTACGATAAGACTAAACTTTCCACTTTTTGGTCGAGACACTTTTTACGGAATTTTTACCCGACACACTTTTACCTCAACAGACAACTACTTAACGTCGACCGAATTTTAACGTGACACACTTTTGGTTGCGACCAACTCTCACTTCGATCATACTACTTTTAGTTGAACTTTATAAAAAGATATTTCTTAGTTTAAAGACTTGTAATATGAAAAACACTTTTCACCAACGATAACTTGGGATAAACTATGACACAACTATATTGCGACCGATTCACAATATCATATAACCAAAGTATTAAGGAAGACTTCTGTCGAGCACTCGACGCATATAAACTTAAACTTCTACATGGTGAAATATTTGTGGATTCTTGTGTCTTACATTAAATAGTAAATGTAAACAAAATTTACTCAAGTAATTATGGAGAAGATGTGCGCCTAAATAAAACATGCATTCAACCATAAACTATGGATTTGTATATCTTGTCGCGACATAACAAAGAACTATAGTCGCAAATATAAACTTGGAAATTTACAAGGATGTTTCACCTTTTACAAAGCTTTGGCTCCCAACAAATTCCAAAAATATAGAGCTTGATCTCTTGAACTCTCCACATATTTTTTTCCTTCTTCTCCTCCTTTCGCTTTTATGTATATCCTTTTCGTGTATGTGTCGTAATTTTTACAATCTTCTTCTTCTTCTTCATATATACAAACTAAAATTGATTCTCTCTAAAGCTACTTGATCCAGATTTATGTGTGAACGAAATGAAAGAATGGATATAGAATCACAAACACAAACATATTGCAGTTAAAACCAAGATACAGTAAACAAAGTCTATTAAATAGTGGAAATATAACAGATTGTAAGTACACATCTAGAATGGTGGTAGCTATCTTTGAGAAGAGATGTGGCTTCTATGCTCATTCATGCCAAGCTGAATACAAAATGAGGCCAAAGGGGCCTATATATAGTAAGAATGAGGGTAAGAACCCTAAAGGTCCAAAACATAACCCTAGAAGATGAACCGCAATAAATTTTGTAGCCCGTTACATCTTCCCACTGATGCCAAATGTATGTCATTTGCAACTATTTGGTCACCCAAATCGCCAAAAAACGTCATTTAGGGCCTCAAAAAGGCCATGGAAGTTTGGGACCCAACAAATTGTAGAAAATAACTAGGAAAATGTCATAATGGGCAATTGTTTTGAGCCAATGGAATAAGTGGGTGGCCATCGATCTCCATCTAGATCAATATTCCCCCTTAGGAAGAAATGGTCTCCATTGCATCAAATCCTGTATCATATATTGAACTGTGTGTTGAGATGATCTCCTGGTGCAGCATTTGCTGAAGTGAAAAGCCTTCCTTTCTTTGACATCCCGAGAGGGTTGTAATAGTTGTTGATTGATACACTGGAGTTGTTTAACAATTCTGGTTGTTTTGTTATCATTTGTATGAACTATTATGGATCATTTTATTTTGAATGAGAAACTTAAATGCGCAGCCTTGCATTGTAGAGGTACTCGAATGGATGAGGGAACACTAACTTTGTGGTATTCATGTTTACGTTGAGCAAGGGGACCCTTTGCAGAGGGTGTGGATGTCGTTGTGATATGATGTTCTCATACAGAGGAAATTGTGAAGAGGGACAATTTCCTCGTGTGGGATCTCATCCTCCTACCCTGTGAGATTGTGGTAGGTACAACTGTATTTGGTATCTGATAGATTTGTCCTCCCAAAGTGATAATGGCACTATGAGGTCGTGCCTCATATACAACATGATGCTTCGGCATATATGGTTGTCCTAAAAGAACATCACAAACTTCAAGTGGGGCCACATCACATAATACCTCATCTTTGATAGGCTTGATGCTATATGGTTAGAGGCATTATTAAGTAATGTGCATACCTCATCCTTGGCTTAGCTAACTGATGTTGTAGATTTGCGGGTATGGTGTTGTCAGAAGCTCCAATATCTTGATGAATTTTGCTGAGATCAGGTTCTTTTGGCCACTGTTGTCAACAACAAAATGTAGTGGGATTCCCTTTACCCACATTTGCGAGTGGAATAGGCGCTCCTCAGCCTCTGACTCTATAGGATCCTCTTATTGAATATGTGTGGTAGCAATAGTGGCACTCAATTCTGCATCAATGATCTACTTCCCTCGGCTGTGACATTGGGTTTCAAATTGGAATCAAGATCTGATTCTAAATATTTGGCCTCAACCACCAATGGCTGCTTTGAGTGAAATTCATCAGTGTTGTGCCAAAGGATTTTGTGGAACTCACGCCACTTGTCGATGTCCTTCTTTGTCTTTCCATTCAACTTCTTTGCTTGTGGCAGGGTCTGGTTGACATTTCCTTTGTCCTTTGTTCTTCGGTCCAAGGTTTCCCTTCCCTTTCTTTTGTGGCGGGTTCGCAGGTCCAAAGTCTTGCTTGTTATTTTGCTGGAATTTATCCTCGATTTTCATAGCATCGATAGGCAGATACAACTGAAGATATGTCTAAGAATCCCATCTCGGTTATGATGTACCGATGTAGGCCACTATGATATTTCAGTATCACGTGTCACTTAGACTCCTTGATACCTATATTTGTATGCAAGGTATGAAAGTTGTTGGTGTACTATGACACCGTTTGGTCCCTCTCTTGATGCAGAATGGTCCATTTGGTGTACTGGTCATCATAGTTTCCCATGGGGTAATATTGTTCCTTGACGACATATATGAATGATTACCAAGTGGGATTGGCCTCGAACATTCCAAACTCATCTCATGAGTTTTGCTCACAATAAGTATCCCACCAATTTTTGAAAACGGGGGATTTTCTTAAGGAGCGCAAATGATGTTTTTCCCCTGTCAGATAAATTGTGGATAGAAAAATACCCTTCTAAAACATTCAACCATTTATCTAGGGCATCAATATTAATCTGGCCTTCAAATAAGGTAATATCAAAGTTAACTTGTACCTTAAATTGAGTTGCATCTCCAAAACAGTTGCTTGTTAAAGGCACAGTCACCACTGTCGGCATTCGTAGAAGGATCTGGGTGAAACTATCCATCATCTCGTTCCTCTGTCGTGTGATGGATTCCTCGAGAAATGAATTGATACTATCTATTGCTCCATGTCTCTCTTTTCTTCTGCCATGGGAGGCCGCTCGGGGTGAAGAGAGTGGTATTCCCCAAGTGAAACTAGTTTGAGACCCAACTCTCTATACCCTGACCTCGTCAGGGACATGCGCCGAGAAATAATCAAAGAGAATATTGCTCTAATACCAATGATCTGGATTTATGTGTGAACGAAATGAAAGAACGTATATAGAATCATAAACATGGACATATTGCAATTAAAACATAGATACAATAAACACATATTCTATTAAATGGAGAAAATAAAACATGTTATAAATACATAAGTAGAATGGTGGTAGCTATCTCTAAGAAGAGATGTGGCTGCTACGTTCATCCATGCCAAGTTGAATACAAAATGAGGCCAGAGGGGCATATATATAATAAGCATGAGGGAGAGAACCCTAAAGGTCCAAAACATAACCCTAGAAGATGAACCGTCATAAAGTTTGCAGCCCAAAGGTGGTCAGTTGAACAATCAACTTTCCGGATCATAACTTTTGCATACAATCTCCGTTTTGGGCGCTCATTATCCCATTTGAAAAGTCTAGTCGAGATTTACATATTTCGACTCAAATCAAATGCATGTCGTTGGAATTTATTTGCCCCTGAATCGCCAAAAAATGTCATTTAGGGCCTTAAAACGGCCTTGAAAGTTTGGGACCCGAAAAACCGTAGAAAAATAACTAGTAAACTGTCACAATGGACAATTGTTTTGAGCCAGTGGAATAAGTGGGTGTCCACCGATCTCCATCTGGATCACTACGAACTTAACATTAAATATTGTAATAATTATTTACCTAGAAACTTATCTTCAGAAATTTAATTCGATTGCTTTATAAGTGAGAGACATGAACTCTTCATTCTGTCAAACTGTTTGACAGACTCTGATAGAGGCGACTTAGACCTAATATGGATCTGGGATTAATTAATATTTCCAAAAATATTGACGATTACTAGTCATCTTATTTGTAAATGAAATAAAAAGCATTATGATTATTGAAGCAACTCATTTTACTTTTTTTTCTAGCAATATGGAAATAGAGTGTAGGGAAAAACAAATATGAGACTAGGAAAAATAAAAAAACATTTCAAAACTTAACTCTTTCGAAATTTTTTAACTTTTTTATTGGAATATATCAAAAGAAAGTTAAAATGAATTTAACATTGTGATACAAATCCCCTTGCCATGAATTCCAAAAGCTCCGAGATGTGCGTGACAAACCAGTCCTCATCGAGTTTGGCATTTCCTTCTATAGTTGTCTTAATCATATTTCCACACCATTGGAACTGTGTAGTTGTCTTAACTATATGGTCATATGCAATTGAAACTTTGTAAGATGAGAGTAGAATCCTTTCAAGTTGAGAACAAGAAGTGACACGACTTTCTGGAATAGTCACGTGGTAACATTGAAACTATTCAAATAATTGTAATTTTCTTAATAATTATTAATAATTCTTGAGTTAAACTAACAAATCAAATTGAAATTGTACAAATCAATGTTCTATGTTAACTAGGATTTAATGATACAACATTCCAGATAGTCGAGAAATAATTTTATTTGAATGTTCTCTATCAACTAGGATGTGACAATGATACAACATTCCACATATTTGAGAAATAATTTTACTTGAATGTTCTCATTCAACTAGGATGTGATAATGATACAACATTAGATATAATTGAGGAATAATTTTATTTGACAAATAGCAATGTTTATTGGACATAGTTGAGTAATAATTTTAGTTGGAAATGATATTTTCATATGCAAGTTCATTATGTTACTTTTGATTTTAAAGCACGTTATGAAATTATAACAAATAATTTGTGAAATTCATTGTGTAAGGATGTTAATTTATGGATCAAGTAAAAATTGAGATGTACAATTTATGAAATTGATATAAGTACTATTAACATTGGCTTTTCTATGCAATTTTGGTGTAGAAATTCTACAGTTCTATCAATTTGAAATGAGTGATTTCTATAAAGATCATCTATTAGTAATTCATGGTATTTCTGACGACAAATAACTCCATCATATAAATCTAAGCATGAAAGTGAAATTAAATATAAAAATACAAAAATTTAAAACATCTTCCTATCAAACAATTAATAATTTAATAATTCATTATTTAGAAGAGGGCAAGTTTAAATGTACATCTCAAAGTGGGGAAAAGGATGCCTTGACCACACATTCCACAACCCTCACTTGAAAAAAAAACATTATTGACACAAATTACTTTTAGAAGTGTTGTGATCCACTTCAAATAATCATCTTTGGGGAAAAGGATGCCTTGACCACACATTCCACAACCCTCACTTGGAAAAAAAAACATTATTGACACAAATTACTTTTAGAAGTGTTGTGATCCACTGCAATTCAAATAATCATCGTTGGGAAAAGGATGCCTTGACCACACATTTCACAACCCTCATTTGAAAAAAAAAACATTATTGACACAAATTACTTTTAGAAGTGTTGTGATCCACTGCAATTCAAATAATCATCGTTGGGAAAAGGATGCCTTGACCACACATTCCACAACCCTCACTTGAAAAAAAAAACATTATTGACACAAATTACTTTTAGAAGTGTTGTGATCCACTGCAATTCAAATAATCATCGTTGTTTTGCGGGGTTATCGTGATAGTCATGTGGTCAATTACGTCCCAAAGAAGGTTGAGAAACCTTATTACCAGCATAGATTCATCTAAAGAGGTAGGGATCAAATATTTCAAAGTGTAAACATTTTTTAAAGTGAAAGTGTTGAAAAAAATGTGTAATTTAATGTTTACGATTTTATTTTATCGAATTTATATTATTTTATATATATGCAATTCTAAATAATTTAAATTTAATTTAAGCTATATATAATAAATGACAAACATGATTAATTAATAATGCCATAAATTCTACTTAATCTTAAAAGCCAAAGGCCTTTCAAGATTTATAGGGATCACTTGGCCTTTCAACATTTTCACCGTCTCCACCATTCGAGGTCTGAATGCCACCATCTGCGCAGCGATTTAACTGCTAAAGTCTACAGAGGTGTACATACACTACCCCACTCTGGATTTGAACCCGTGACCTCCTAAGAGGAAACACATGCTCTTAACCATTAGGCCCACAAATGAGGAGCTAATCACTCCTAGGCATGTTCACTAATGCCAAACTCTTGAGGCGGTGATGGAAACTTTTATAACCCTTTCAGATATGGGAAGTTGTAGATATATTTTTATAAACTACAAGTTAAGTATGAAGAACAAATTATTTGTTACTGGTTTTGATGGATATTTTGAGCAGTTGTTATTACATCTTATTATTACATCTTATTGTAATTTAAAAAATGTAATATAGGAAAATGTATATTTGTTAATTTATTTTAAATTTTAAAATATAAATATTTATTCAGTTAATTACATATACTAATTTTGTCATATACAAAATGTAATTTAAAAAAAAAACATATTACTAATTCATCTTAAATTTTAAAATATAAACACCCACCATATCTATAAATAATCATTAAAAAAACCTGAATTGATCTATGCCAAGATGAAAAATATTCCCCAAACGAGTTTTCATTAGAACATAAGTTAATCATGCAGCGTTCTTTTATAAAATAAAATTAGCAACTGTAACACCCCTGGCATTATGAAATAAAAACAAAAACGCATAATTAAACCAGCAATCCCTTTGTCTTCAAGTATTCCACACCCTCGGTGATGATTTGGTCGATGTTAAATTTGAAGGAGAAACCGCTGTCCACCAATTTCTTGGATGAAGGGTTTACTTTTGGGATCATCTTCAAACCTGGAGAAGCATCCATGACTCGTTACATTTTATAAATGCATAGCCACACCAATAGAAATGCTTTATTATACTGATAACTAATACTCACTGGGTAGTCACATTGTACTCTGGATAGCGTATGGATAAGTAGTGTGCGAGCTGTGGACGGAGACATTGATGGCACTGCAAATGTAGCGGCCGTGTGCAGAAGGGTTCTCCATTAGCAAAATCTGAGCGCTGGAGACGTCATCCACGTGAACCAACGAAACGGCGCCATATATCATCTGTATCCCCTTCAAAGCTTCGATGCATTGCTTGTTGCCGGTGAGGAGGGAAAGGGTTAACTCAACCGTGTAGGGAACGTTGGGGGTAATGGCTAAACCCACCACGAGCACGGGGTTGATAGTAACCACATCCAGCCCCGCGTCTTCTTTCCCGTTCCCGTATTGTAAGGCAGCTTGTTCTGCAAGCGTCTTGGCAACCCCATATGACTGCAGTACATAATTAAGCATTAAACGTCACTGTCATGCAATATAAGGGTTCCTGCTACTGTTCAAGCTAGCTCGTACGTCTAAGGATTCCTGCGCTCCATCCAAGCTCGCTCTCATATACCAACGATCGAGAAAAAAATTAAGAATGCAAGAGACCTCAATTGCCAAAATGCTAAGAGAACTATTCCTGAAACCCGGATCTATTATTGTTCTCGTACTCTGAGTTAGATGTTGGTTGAGAATCAGAAACAGTGAGTTGGCTGAAAATGATACTTATTCTTTGACGATAGCTCAGGTTACAAAATCGACACACATATTGATCAGTTTCTTGATATTGATAGATACCACAACAATTGAGTATGTGAGGCATTCCTCGTCTTCATAAGCAAAGAGAAACATTTCAAAAAACTAAAGCCTCGCCATAAACCCATGTTTATGGCTAGCAACAATCAAGTCTTAAAAAATTATTGATTTGGACATCTTAGGAGGTTGAGGGAAGCATTTGAGACTTAGAAAGGAAGCTAATATATACTTGGAAAATGACTTCTGCATTTTCAACAGAAAACACAATGTTATAAATTAAGTAATAGAAAAAGCCAAAATTTTATCAAGAGCAACTAATATTTGATGAAGGTAGATCATAAGTTTGAGACTTGAATGCATCCATTATAAGGTAGATCATAACCTTTTATGCTTTTTGGAACATTTTATAATATGCTATAGAACGTCTGCAAGAACTATAGAAGATAGTAGCTAATACACAATTCATAGAAACTCCATCTTAGGAGGGTATTACATCGCTTCCTTCAAAACTTTAACACGTTCACTTATGTACAAATATAATTCTATTTATTGTAATACATACACAAACATGATCAGAAATTAAGTTGTTCGGGAAAATAATTGGGATAGTTGCAAAGTGAAGATGTCAGTTTTGTAAATTAGTGCGAGAATAGTACAAATTAATAGTTTGATTATGAACCAAATGTCTGATTATAAATCAATTGTATGATGCAATACATGTGGACTTCTATAAGTTTCATGCATCATGCATTGGTGCTCCACATGCTCCTTAGAAATACAGATAACAATTCGATTATCGCACCAAATTATAGTGGGATACATCTGTTATAAATTGAACTTAGACAAAACTTGTCGAATCCAAATAGACTCAATAGCAGCAATAACAAGATCGTTCTGCTTCAATTCTATAGAAAAAACGACAGTCATTGCTTGCTTATTGCTTAACCAAACAACTGAACCATAACCAAGATGAAATAAATAGCTAGAAGTGGACTTGTCGTCATCAGGAATAGGAAACCAATCAAAGTTAGTGTAACTGACATTAAATATGTATTACCATTGCATGAATACTGAATGACATATGTGTTGTCCATCTAATGCAACGAAGAATTTGATGTATGTCTTTCCAATGGATCTCATATTCAATTCCTATATGAATCGAGAAACTAATCCAATTGCATAGAAGATATTGGGAAAAATGAAAGAAAGACCTATCTAAGATGTAAATTGAATGATCTGGAAACCAAAAAAGTAGTGAAGTAGCCATAAATTTGTCATATCTAAATACTTATGAAGAGTATACTTCACATGATCAATGAAGGTAGGTGAACTCCTACTATGAATGAGATCATCTACATAGAGAACAAGAACAAGGAGGAGAAGTTCACCATCTTGCTACAAAATATAGACTTTGAATTAGAGAGGTGACGATAAAATCCTAAACATAAGAATTTTTTTTGTCTTTCTCATACAAAGCTATAAGGGCTTGTTTAAAACCATACAAGGATTTTGTAAGCCTACAGACAAGTGAAGAATTGTGGATAAATCCAGGAGGTTTCTCCATATATATTTCTTTCTACAAATCTCCATAAAGAAAGTCACCTTTAAAATCCATTTGCGTACTATCCACTTATGAGATTAGACAATATGAGATTAGACAATAGAGAGAACAAGGAAAAGAGATTTAAGTTTAGACACGTGTGAAAAGGTTTCAGAATAGTCAATGCCCTCAACTTCATAAAAACATAAATACCAACTAGTTGAGCCTTATATTTGTCTATAGTACCATTTATTGCATACTCGGTACAATATACCCACTTGCACCGAATCAATTTCTTCCTTTTGGAAGAAGGACCAAGGCCCAAGTTTTAATTTTCGACAAGGAATTGTGCCCATCTTCCACAATGATTTCCCACTCTTCAATACCATGGGCCTTGTGAAAATCCTTTGGATTTGAAGAGTTACCCTGAATTGCTAAGGTATCCTTTAAAGAGAGAACCTAGTTCTCCTTTCACCATAATCAACTACATCACATTGTTCTTCAATATCATTATCATTAGATTGAGAATCCAAATCAAAAGAAGGAACATCATATGAATATGCATGATGTGTCTGAGGATGCTCATCAAATTGAACACCCATACTCATGATCAAAGTGACCGAGTATGTGTTAGGATGAAGTAAATCTACACCCTTTATCCTCTTCTTGATATCCAACAAAGATGTAAGACTTACTTTGTATGTCTATCTCCTTGTGTTTTTCTTTGGGAATATGCACCCAAAGATTCTAAGATGGCCAATAGATGATTTATGTCCACTCCAAACTTCTTTGGATGCCATCCCTTGAACAACATTGTTAGGTGTGCAATTCTAAACATAGTTGCCACAATTTAGGACTTCAACACAAAACTCTAAACGAAGACCTCTTGAAAGAATCATACAATTTTCCATTTCTTTCAAGGTACAATTATTGCTTTCAATTACACCATTTTTGTTGTGGAAAGTGAGGTAATATATGGTGTAGTTTAATACCTTTGGTGGCACAATAGTCTTTAAATATATTGTTGACATATTCATTGCCAGTGTATGTCCACAAACATCTGATGGACTTTCTAGATTGCTTTTGAACTATGGCTTTGAACACAAGAAAAGTGTCGAAATTCTCATTAAATTACTTTTCAAAAAGTAGACCCACATTAGAGGAAATTTCAACTCAAAATGGGCCTTTTAACTTTTATTCAAATTCCATGTCATCATGTGTTAGCCAATGAAATTGCTTTAAATTTGAAATACCGTATAGGTCTTAAACACTTTTTAAATATAAATTTGGAGATAGGTATCATAAAAAAAACTACTTTTTTTGTTTGTATTTTTGACATATCTCCCTATGTTTTTACTCAAATTTCGATCGGGAGAGCTCCTTGGATGCGGAATTAAATTCCGCATCCAACGAGTACCCACACGGCATACTTTTGATGGACCCCGCTACCCCAAAAACAAGAAATACCTGAAAAAACGTAATGATGACATCATCATTACGGTTTTTCAGGTATTTCTTGTTTTTGGGGAAGCGGGGTCCGTCAAAAGTATGTCGAGTGGGTACTCGTTGGATGCGGAATTAAATTCCGCATCCATCGAGCTCTCCTGATCAAAATTTGAGTAAAAACATAGGGAGATATTTCAAAAATACAAACAAAAAAGTAGTTTTGTTCTTTTCTTCCTCCAAAATTAATAAATATTATTTTATTATTTTAACTATTATTTTATTAGTTCATTTTAGGAGGCCCATTTTGATTTGAAATTTCCTCTAATAGTACGTCTGGAATAGTTATCAATATATGTAAGCAAATAATGAGCCTTGAAAAAACAAGTCAAGAAAAGGATTAAAAATGGAACTATGAAGAATTTGAAGAACTTAGAAATCCCTCCAAGATTTTCCTTTATGAAAACTATTTTAGGGATGCTTTCCAAGAATAAACCCTATGCAAACACCATGAGAAAAGGAGATAGGCAGAAGATCAATGACCATGCCTTCCTTACTAAGCTGTTGAAGATAGTGATAATTTAGGTGACAAAATCACTCATGCCATAATTTACTTAACTTATTTGAGTGAGAAAGTAATACATTGATAGGGGATTCCAACACAAAATGAGATAAATGACTACAAGTGTGCATAATGATCCACTTTCCCTATGGGAAAGAGTTTGTGAAGAATCCTCAATTTCACGAAAAATCACAAAATATGGAGTAAACAAGATTATCTTCCCTAAACCAAAATTTGCAATTTTAAAATTTGAGAGCAAGTTACCTGAAATATGATGGGTTTATTCAAAATCAAATACCCATTGAGGTTCATAAGAAGAAAATCTTGTTGTAGTAGAAATAGATTTACCATACTCTATTTCATTGCTAAGAGAAGATAGATTTTCATTTATGTTGTGTTTCTTCATTTATGAAGACAAGACAACCAATTTATTGAAGCTATGATATTCTAAATGACCTTATTTTCCTTATAATGCACATTCATGAGGACCTTTCCTCCCTTTATAATCTAATTTTGGTCATATTGTGCTTTGAGTTTACTTCCCTTTATATGTTGTTTAAAGTGGAATCCTTGAATTTGAAGATGAACTAGCTACTAAAGCATGTGACTTAGAATTTGCACAAAGAGAACCCATTGAATGAGCTTATCCTGCTCATGAGTAAGTCTTTAAGCAAAATAAGTAAAAGAAGGCATCGTAACAATTTGACCTAAGGCATCCTTAGTTGAATAAAATGTGGAAACAAACACATAATAGGACTCTCCTAACAAGTTAAACAACATTGCATAAATGAGTTGTTCGTAGTGTGTTCATCATCTTTATCAATTATACAAGCTTTTAATTGAATCCTAGAGGATTTTAACTTGGAAATGAAATTTTGAATAATATCAAAATTATTAGGATTGAGACTCATGAGTTCATTTTCTAGTCGATGACCACATCCTTTTTACCAAATAGTTGTTCAAGTTGCTCCCATGCTTCACAAGGGTTGTTTATGCCTCAAGATTAAAGGGAAATTCATGTGAAAGATAAAGAGAAAGAAAGATTAAAGGTAATGTTTCATTACAACATCTATGCCATTTATGTTTTTCAACATTTTGAGTAGTTTCTTTGTCTATACCAGTGTAAAATATTTGTGAAGAGTTAACATAGACATTGACAACTTATCACCATAAGAGAAAGGTGCCAAAGACCAAAAAAAAAGAAAAAGAAAGATGATAAAATATTGACCAAAAGTTACATTGATGATACCCACAATCTGCAGCCTCTAAAAAAAAGCTCTTAATAGAGCATAGCAAATCTCGTAAAAATGCCCCCAAAAATGCCCCCAAAAAATCTCTTAACAGTAAGGTTGTCAAAAACTATAAACAACAAGGTTGTCAAAAACCATGAACAACAAGGTTGTCAAAAACCATGGAAAAAGCTAAGGCCAGCCTGCTCTATACCATACCATGATGTTAAATCAGAGTAAAAAGATGTAGAATCTGTTCATGCCTACATTCCCTACAAACATAGAGATTGCAACTATTATATATTCAATATACCATATAAGAACCTACAAACATAGAAATTGTAACTTTTATATATTCAATATGCCATATATGAACCTATAAATAAGGCTTAGTACAACAAGCGCAGATCCAGCCCTAAGTAGTGGTAGATAAGTTTCTAACTAGCCTAGACCCTAGTAACGGGAGTGGGATATGGGCTCACCAAATCGCCCCGTTTTCTCCCAACTACCTTTTACAAAACAACTTTCTACCACCACCCATTGTCTTCTGCGAATCTGCCCCACCTGACATGTCGACGTCCTTGTCAAATCCAACCTGCAAAAGGATCTGTTGTCTTACTCGAGATGCATGACTAGAGCCATCATGTCCTCACCGAGGATCATTATGGTAATTTTAAATGCCCTTACCAACCTCCCGATTCCTCCCTAGCTCGTTCAAACCAAATTTGCGAGGGAATTACAGTGCATTGCCCTTTTGCCCCTGCAACATATCGTTTAGAGGGAATTACAGTGCATTGCCCTTTTTCCCTGCAACATATCGCTTAGATCTTGTCAACAATATGCAGCGGACCGTCTTTGCAGTGACCAGTGCCCGAAACCTGTATATGTCAAGCATGGATAGACAGATTCACGCAAGAGAAGGACGTGCACGAGATAGTAAAAGACTCAGCATCTATGCACTGCGAGACGGAGCCACACTCAGCAACTATGGATAAGTCAGGTATACACATAGCAGTGCCAGACACTCGGCAAAAATTGTTTGGGTTTATAAGATTGCATTAATGATTAAGGGAAGCTGGTAATTGTTGTTATATGTATGGAACCTGCATATATTTTTGAATCAGAAACCCATATCCCACTCTGCAATGAACGTGAGAATTTATGTTACAGGAGGTGAAGATGAGTAACGGACAGACTTGGCAAAGCTCTACTGCAATTGATCAAATGGGAGCTGGAAAGGGAAGATGCAATGAAACATTGAACGCATCCAAGACTAACTAAATTAATTTTATGGATTTTTTTATGCATTTTCCAATTTGTATACAAGGAATAGATGGATCAGTAATTTCTTTGGATATCAACAATGTGGCCGGATCTACTGGTTAAGCCACTCTGCCGCTACCGCCGGAGATGCTGCAAGGGTTTTGAGCTCCTCATTGGTTGCTGCCATCACTAAGCCAAGGCAGGTGTTGGCCAGCACTCTGAACCTACCTAAGCTTGCTTCTGTGTAAATGGATGAGTTTTATGTGAATTTGATGCAAGGATTCGGATGAATGATTGAATTTATGAATTGATTAATAGTTGAATACCTGCAGAAGGATTAATTTAACGCGTGTGTCTTTCCAGCATATGTAGAGTTCTATGTATGATTAGTGACAGTCATACACTGACAAAAAGTGGGTTTTCTGTAAATAAGATCCTGTGTGGATAATCGCTCTAAGTCTTATTGTGACCATTGAATCATTGATCGCTGAAAGGATGGATGATGATCACATAAGCCGTTCAGTCCCCGAGAGAATTATCTTATTGTAGTAGTTTAACACTTGAATTGACCTATGAATATTTGTTTCCCTTTACGCAAAGCTGCTATGTTGCGGTATCTTCCCACCAACCAAAGAGAAAGAGGTCCTCCCACCAACATATCCACGATAGCAGGTGATCTAAGTAGAGGCCAAATCCACGCTAGTAGGTGATCTTAGTAAATATTTGTGAGGTAACAACAAATCTAGGCTTCAACGAGCCACAACCTCAAAACTTCGACAATCTTCAACTCAAACAATGAGTAGGTCTTTCACGCCGACAATCTCAACGCAAACAACAAACAATCACAAATCTAAGTGAGAATTAGATTGTTGGGGGTGATGCATCGTCAATTAAGACTAGGAAACCCTAGCAGAGTTTGTTGATTAAAAAAAGGGACAAATTGCTTGAACCAAGGAGTAGATCACGCTTAGATCACAAGATTACCCAGATATGACTAAAGATCCTGAACATTCAAGAATAACCTCTGCAAAAACCAAAATCTTCCACACACATACAAGAGACAAGAGGTTTGTAGAGATCGCTTTCATACCATGTAAAGATCCAAGGTTAACCTGGATTGTTAATGATATTCATGTAAAGATACAAGGTTAACCCGGATTGTAAATAATAACCATGAGAACAGAAGAAACTCTATTAATTGAATTGATTTAACGTACATAAGAAATATCTCCATTATTAGCAATGGAGAAACCCAGGTACAACTAAGAACATCTAGACATATGAGAGTTCCTAGGCAAGCTTAGTTAGTTGGATACATTGGAACTCTAACATTACATTTAGCTTGACAAATTTTATGGGACAAAGCAATCTGAAAGTTCCTACACAATCTTAGTTGAATACATTGAAACTCCAACATTATATTTAGTTTGACCAATTTTATAAGACAAAGCAATAAAAAGAAATAGAAAAACCAAAATATACTAGGCAACTCATTAAAAGATGACTAATAAAAAAAAGTGTACATATTAAAATTAATGAAAAAACCCAGCCTAACCAATCTATTTCTTAAATATCTGTCAATTTATAATCTGCAAATATATTTTGTTGGCAAAACAATACCTAAAATATTTTCCATATTTTATAAAAGGTAATATACATAACACTTATAAGCTAGCTCACCCGATAAAAGAGAAAACCTCTTTTTAAATAACTTTTGGAACATAAAAAAAACTTGGGTTACAATATTTATATTATTATTATGTTACAGAAAATAATGACAACTTAAAACTATGTTAACATGTACAATATTTATATTATTAAAACTATGTTAACATGTACAATATTTATATTATTATTGTTAACATGTTAGAAGAAATAATAATTTTTAAAATATTAAAAACTTGGGCTATAGGAAACAATGACAACTGAAAACTGTGTTTTAAATTTTAATACAAATATAAGACTTCCTATTTAAAAAAACAGTGTAACCTTAATACAAAAGAACCAATGTAAAAAATAATTCAACATATACAAACTCTAACAAATCCACCTTTAGCAAAAACAATTCATAGAGGCCTCGATGATAGCTCAAGACCTCAAAGATTAAAGCGTATATTACACGAACAACCCAAAAGAGATTCACTTGCATTCAAGTAATATAACTTTGGTCAAGACTAGGTGGGAAAACATCAAATAAAAAACCATACTATTCTGGAACTAAGCTGGACTGTCAGTTGGCGATATTATTGGACAAATTCCAGTTTTTTTTGTTAACATGGTGACTATGGGGATAGTCTTGATGAAGTTTTTAATTGGACAGACGGTTTAGCCGGTTTTGATGGCTGATAGAAATATTAAGATGACTTTTCTATGATTTTTTGGAAACTATTGATTGACATGTTTATTAATATGCTGGGTTTTGTAATTAAGACATATTTTTTGACTTTGTATATCTCTTTTTAGCAGTTTGAAGATAAAATAGACACTTATCTTTTTTTGATAGTAGCTCATCTGCAAAAATATAATAAAAATTATGATTTTTTTTTTATTACACGTTTTGGAAGTGGATAACTTAGTTAAATTAAACACGTCTGTCATGGTATACTGGAACAGCTCAAAAACTACCCAATGCTGGAAACATCTCTGTCTCGAAGGAACTTTGGTCCGGTTCTCTCTTGTGTCTATCCTCCGTGCTATTTTGACGGTGCTGCGAATGTTAAATATGATGGAGCGGGGGCTGTTCTTTCCAACAGTAGTTCTCACTATTTTCTTTTCAAATTGGGATGTGGGGGCAAGCACGAACATAGAGCCAAATTACAGGCATTCTGGGTTCTTCTGGTTCTTGCGGAGAACTTTGGGTCTTCCATCTCTTTATTCATATGGGGACCTCAGGTTATCATTAACTCGGCGAATTCTAAAACTGATCTGTCAGCTTTTAATCTATTAATAGTATAAAAAAAATTATTATTTTTTCAACATGTTTACAGTGAGCACAATGCTACAATGCTGACAGATTATCCAAAAAACCTTTCACTTTCAAGGCTGATAGCTTATCCTTCAAAGAATATTTTGTTTTGAAGGATCAATTATTGGGAAAAATACCACTCTAACTCTGTTAAAGAGTTTTTTTTCCTTGCTTATTCACTACTTCTTGTAGCCACTCCTGAGATTTACCATATGAGTGTTTTTTTAGTCTAGTCCCCGATGAGCTTATAAGAACTTTCAAACGCTCTGAGCTTTTCCTCCAGGGCTCTCTTTATGTGCTCACATCGGACTTGCTGAGATTTACTGGATGAGTGTTTTTTTAGTCGTCCCCAATGAGCTTATAAGAACTTTCAAACGCTCTGAGCTTTTCCTCCAGGGCTCTCTTTATGTGCTCACTTCGGACTTGCTGAGATTTACTGGATGAGTGTTTTTTAGTCTAGCCCCAATGAGCTTATAAGAACTTTCAAACGCTCTGAGCTTTTCCTCCAGGGCTCTCTTTATGTGCTCACTTCGGACTTGCTGATGATTATAGAGAGGAGAGTTAGATGACTCTTCAGTATTTTAAATTTGTGCGTTGTATTTTGTTATTTTCTGGAAGCCCCTCTGCTATATTGCTGATTAAGATTTTTCAGTTTGATTAAGATTTTTCAGTTTGATTAGGCTCTGTGTAAAAACAATTTTGTAATTGAAATTAATTTGGTTACTTTTGATTCTAATTGAATAGCAAAAAACCTTGATTTTTCTTCTTTAAAAAGAAACACTGGAAGGATAATGTTAAAATATGATGTTCAACCTGTAACTTTAAGTCTTCAATATTCCCACTTTGAAACACTGGTGCGATGAGATTTATTCTATGCTACAAGAAGCCCCACCGGTGACCTTTAATCATATATACGGGGAACATAACTTGCTAGCTGACGAACTCTCAAAAAAGGCTCTTAATATGGATGCTGGAATTGGACACTACTCGGAATATATGGAGGGAAAAGTCATAAAAGAAGGCAACTTAACTCTATTTTGATGGCTGTTTTTATTTCTTTCCACAGCTTCTGGATCATGATTGTATGCTCTCTATTATAGCCTGACTTGGTGTTCTTTCAGCTAGTTTATTATGCTTCCATGAATATATGTTTGAAGGACACTACAGATATTGATAGTTCTGACCTGAATTACACGGATGATGACAAAAGTCTGAGTTGTACAGACTTTGTTTTTATATTTCTGCTGCCTGAAAGTATTCTCTCATTGCTGACTGATACTTGTTTATTACTATCTGCTGGGGTGGGGGATGTCCTGTTTTGTCAATATTTTGTCCTCCTGTATTAGTGGGGGATGGACTGTTTTGACATTTTCATGTAATACTGTTTAAGATGTCTTTTTGATTCACATGAATATTAAAGACTGGTATTTTTTCTTCTGAAAAAAAACCTGTAACTTTAAGTGGATTGAATTAAGCATTTGACTATCTCCAAATAATTGGCATTTATTATAAAAAGATCAAACCGTTTTGTTATGAATTATTGACATACAAACTTCATATCTATTGCACTTTAAACATGGAGATCAATAAGTGTATAAAGTCCATACTTCTGATAAAGAACGAGACTGTTGAAAAATCAGTGCAAAAACTTTCTGGATTTTTTTATTTGAGTTTGACATGAATAATGGCCATACTTTTATGTACTCAGTTTCGATAATAGCTATCCTTTTAGTGATTATATAATTCAGGCCGTACATTTTGTTTAGCCTGAAATACTAGCTATCTTTGCTGAAAATGTTATATAATTTAGTGTAATCAGTGAAAATGTTATATCATTCACATTCGCATATCACTAGTAAAACTAAATTGTTACATAATTTAGTAAAACTAGATTGTTATATAATTTAATGAGAATGAGTTTTATTTATAAAATTTGGTTTAATATAAAATTTTAAGATGTAATTTTTATAATATAATTGAGCATTTTTTATTATATAATTTTAACAACCTACAATTCCAATCCAACAATTATATCTAACAAAATGGCCCATCATAAGCAAACTTTTAAATAAATTAAATAAAAATAAATATACCATCATTAAAATAAATTATAAAACCCTTTTTATTTTTGTATAGCTTTGTTAGGATATCTCTATAATAAAGAGGTATCTTCAAAATCCATTATCACAACTTATCTGAAAATGAACGGGTGCTAACTTCAATGGAAAATGGCCCTGAGTTTCTGCTAACTTCAAAGGCAAATACAAAGCTATTACACACAAAGATCTAATATATCACTTGCAACCAAAAAGGAAGTGACTGATAAGATCCAGATCATTATAAAATATGAAACAACATAGCATTACACAAGTATGATGTCTGTACATTCCATTCAACAAAGACCATATTTAACTAAGATTCTGCAGTAAGGCTTCATGGTATTTAATGAAAAGTCTAGGATGAATGAAGAGTAAGACCATATTAAGTTAACTAAGATTGGCAGTAAAGTTTCATGGTATTTAATGAAAAGTCTAGGATGAATGAGGAATTAATGTAAAGCTTCATGGTATTTAATGAAAAATCTAGGATGAATGAGGAGTTAATGTAGACGTTTTTAGCTATGACATCTAATGAAGAGTTTGGGGTGAGTGAGGAGTTATTTCTTAGTCACCCACTCTCCATTAGATGTCATAAATTACCATATTATAAAAAAAACACTAATTTAACTTTCCAGAGAAGTGTTAGATTCTTTATGGAAAGTTTAATTAGTGATTTTTTGTAATATGGTCTTTCATGGCATTTAATGGAGACTCGGTGAGTGAAGAGAGTGGGTGAGTGAAGAATTAATGTCAACAGTCCACATTAACTCTTCAGTCACCCACTCTCCATTAAATGCCATGAAAGACCATATTACAAAAAAATCACTAATTTAACTTCAAATAAAGAAGTGTTAGAGCTATTAGAGTAAAGGAAGACCATATTAAAAAAAATCACTAATTTAACTTCAAATAAAGAAGTGTTAGAGTTGCTAGAGTAAAGGCAGTCTCCAAAACCGATGGCTACTGATTTAAGTTTTCATTATTGCAATCAAATGACAGGTAAACCGACTGGGTGAGTGACGAGAGTGGGTGAATGAAGAATTAATGTCAACCATCCACATTAACTCCTCAGTCACCCACTCTCCATTAGATGCCATGAAAGACCATATTACAAAAAAAATCACTAAATTAACTTTCCATAAAGAAGTGTTAAAGCTGCTAGAGTGAAGGCAATCTCCAAAACTGATGGCTACTGATTTAAGTTTTCATTATTGTAATCAGATGACAGGTAGACCGACCTACAAGAATGGCTATGTAATAAAGCATTCTAAAATTCCCTGGGCAGTGAAAAGAGGAAGGGAGAGTGTGTTTTGGCCAAATTAAAACCCAGGAAATAAAATTTCAAAAATTTCATTGTTAGGCAACTTGACAAAACAATCCTAGGAAATAAAACTGTAATTTAACTTAATTTAGAATGATACTGAATTGAAATTTCAGATAAACTAATACAAAGTCATAAAACTGTAAAACTTAATTTAGAATGATACCGAATTGAAATTTCATATAAACTAATACAAAGTCCATATTCTAAGACAGTGTCGATTTGGTAGAGCTGTTAAAGTTTTACCAAATTATTCAACTTTTCAAGAACGATCTCAGTACTCCAATTCTGAAATCAACATCCTTATGGTGCTTGTGATCTCGTCCTTAAGCATGATGAAGCTGCCTCGCTCCTTGAGAAGCTTGTGCGTTGTTTCCTCCAGTTCTTCATTTGCTCTCGAGACGGAGAGGAAGACTTTATTTGTGGCTAACCCAAAGCTTTCTGCGAATGACTGTGTCAGATCCCAAAGTTTCTGGGGGATGTACTCATCCCATACTCCAGAATTCATTGGGCCATGAAGTACATAATCCACGTTGTTCATAACTAGCACAACATTTTAGGACATTCTTATTTTGGCAATTCTAGGGAACTCCTCCGTAACTCGACAATTATCGCCAACAAAATTAAGCACTACTATGCACAAGTCTGCTACTTTCTCATAATCTTCCCAAACCTTTGACAGGTGGGCTCTTTCTCCACTTGCTTGAGTGCCAGGAAAATCAACTATAAATATATCATCAGTGAAACTCTGCATGGTAGTGGTCAATGTGTGTTTAGTGAATCCAACTTCTTGAACAACTTTGCCTAATGTTGAATTGATAAGAGTACTCTTACCAAAGTTTTTAGGTCCTAGAAATGCTATTATATTCAACCATTCTAATAACTTGCATGCATATATTATGTTATACATCTCCCAGGCTCTATTCCCTGTGTCATTATTAATGCCCTCTGGTAGCCATATTCTACTCTTCACAGTCTGACCTTCACTCCGAACATGCTCGTAGATTTTCCTCTCATAATACTAGACATCCCGTGACTGATTTTGTGGTTCCGTGTCACTCAGAAGGCAATAAATAGTTCTCACAATGGCCAGGTAATTCAAGGTTCCAAGTTTATTGTCACACACGCAATAGAAGTATGAGCTAAGCTTAAGATTTTTAAAAATCAAACCAGCTAAGCTTAAGATTTTTAATTCCAATAGCATTTTCCAACTCAATATCATGTATTTTGAGACTGTAATGACCACATATCTATACTAGGTGGTTGTTCATAATATCTGTCCCAAATATGCTACAGGATTTGATAAATTCATGCTTGAAATGTTTCAAAAGGGCTCCTGCTATAAGGATGCAAATAAGAATGTTATGTATTTTGAGACTGTAATGACCACATATCTATACTAGGTGGTTGTCCATAATATATGTCCCAAATATGCTACAGAATTTGATAAATTCATGCTTTCAAAAGGGATCCTCCTATAAGGATGCAAATAAGAATGTTTGTGATTGCTCTTTTCAATTGCATAAGTTAATCATTCTTAATTGTCATCAAAACATTAAAGTATACATTATATAGTAACAAATTTTGCAACCAACAATGGTGGATTTTGCACTGAATTTACAACTGTAAAAAATGTACCAAAAAATGTAGAGTGTCCATGCTACAAAATCATTGTCTATAGTATTTCAATTTCTAGTAGTGTAGCTTGATTTTATCAATCCAATTTAAGGAATAATGTCAACCTTGTTCTCCTTACTAATGGTGTTTGTGTAACATGAGAGACATCACCTGAAAATACACATACCAAACAATTAAAAATTATAATATTTCACAAGTAATCCAACAAAACATTAACCTCATAGAAAAACAAACCTATTAATAGATTCATGGTTGGAAGTGACTCTAATTGTGATTATATAAGATTGATCAGTGATGGTTGAGATGAATTTGATTTTTTTTAATGCAATTCATATGCCTTGCAATCCTTTGTGGTGTGGCTCACAAAACACGTTCTCCCCCTGTCAATATATATTACAATTATAAGCTTCTCTATGTTCTTTGACTCCATTTCACATATTTTAGTTCAAATAATAACACAAATATTACCTGGAACAATTGTTGTTGACCTCTTCTTTGCATACATTGCCTCTAGTTCCTCTTCAAGAGATTTCTTCTTCGAACAAGCTCCATCTGCTATTGGAAAATTATATTGTGTTGCATCAGCATTGAAAATTATTTTGTAAGCATTGTCATGACCTTGAATGGGTGTAGTGTTCATGGAGGCAACCAACTTGTGTTTCCTGGTGAATGGGAAGTTTAAAGATTCATATTGTTCTACATCCGCATTCAAGTCTGGCAGCAACAGATACCTCTTTTGTCGTTGGAAAAACCTCTTTTGGGGGCTTAGAAAGCTTTTCTTTCACTTCAGTGTGAGCTCATTATCATTATACTTAAACTCAAAATCATTTATGCATTGATTCTTCATTTCAACAACAAACTTGTCTACAAGCACCTCCATCAATAATGCCTTTGAAATAGAATGTGGAGGCTACATCATTGTTTCTTGGATCTTTTTTGTTGCATCTATAAAAAATCTCTTGGCATCTACCAAGATCAGAGTTATTAATTTCATTGATGATAGGCTCCTCAGTTTCATTTCTTGCATTTGACATGTTTTGGTCATCAACAATGTCATAATCATGTTGCATGATTGGAGACCCACTATTTGTGATATCAATATCAACATCAAACTTATCTAAATTATTGATGTCCATAGAATCGTTAATGTCTCCATGCAACATGCCTATTTTAATGACATTCTTACAAAAATTGTCTTTCATAGCCCATAGGCAATCACAAGAACTAAATCTTTGATCTGAATAAATCACAAGATATGTTTTCAAAGACGATTGACTTTGCACCCAATAGGAATTTTGAATATCAGCATGTAGAATACAATGATGGTCAGGAATAATTTTGGCTTTCTCCATAGATGTCTCTAACATATTCTCTAACTTGTAGTTATTTGCAAAACTAGCTTTCCTTTGACGAGCAATGTTCCAATAATACAACTCAACCCTTTTGAGGAGAGTGTAGATAAACCAATCCATCCGTCGTGCACACTTTCGTCTACGGTCATTTAAGAATCTTGTTTTTAAAAAGCAATGATAACTTGCAATGGCATTGTTTGTCTCTTGGTTAGCATGATGAAAATTTATATAACCTTTTGCCCACATATCTGCAAGAAATGTATACAATTATGAAATTGTCTATTTTCAAGAAACAAATAATTTTGCTACAAATTTAATAGATTCTTACGAAATTTTTGGTCTTGCATCCAATTTCTTGAAAAGTACTCCAAGAAATGCTTCTCATTTGAAAATTCATCATAAAATTGATTCAAAGCTTGGATAACAGACTCTAGATCATGGCAATTATTCATGATTGCACCTAATGCTGAAAACATTTTCCTTCCAATTTCCTCACAACTAGCCAACTTGTAAACATTTTTTAACCAAGCTCTTTTAACATGCCATACACATAATAAAACTTGACAACTGACAATGGATCTGCAACAAGAAAAAACATTTATATCAAATAAACAAATTAGTAAATAAAAAAAAGCATTGACCACATATGAGTACTTATTATCCAAACATAATACCTTATTGCATTGATTTCAGGCAATGCATCATCTGTCATGAATGCATTCACTGTCCATTCAAGTTTAAGTTGTCGACCACTATCCATGAGTTTTGACAACCATAATGAGATGTCAAAAGACTTATTTCGTGATGACACGACCCATGCAATTGGGACTTCACTTTGCGGCTTGTCAAATATGAGTAGAGTGTACAATTAATACTGCATCCATACCATTGTAAATATTAAAGATGATTAAATAAAAAATAAAAATAAAGTGCATATACATATGTGTCGATAATTAAATAAATACTCACCCCGTATTTGTTGGTGCTAAATGTGGAATCCATTACAATGATACTATTATGTAAGTATTTCACCATCTTGCGCAACATCCACTCTGTTTGAATACCAATGATAAATGGTATGTCATCACCCTCGGGTCTTTGGTAGAAAAAGAATGACTTTTGCTCTTGTTGATACCATAAGTTAACACTTATTGAATCATTCTTATTGAGTTGAAATTTGGATTTAGCTTGTCTATTGAAAATGTTCATGACATCTCTTCGTGTCAAAAAGCTATCTCGGTCACTTTTTGAATCCATGTTGAATCTACCTTCTTGAACCTCCAACATGTGTCGCTCACAAACCATGTCAATAGACAATCCCATGTCACATAATGCCTCAACTGACAACACCATTTCTCTTGAAATACGAGGTGCATACATCGCCCTTGGATCAGCTGATTTATCAATCTTTCCATGGCATGGCCAACCATTTTTATCCTCATGTGTATCCATATTGTATGTAATTATGGCATCCCTTGGTCTGCTAACTATTTCCTTAATAATGAAATGACATTGGCATCCTCTCTTATGAACATAGCGTTGCCTTCTTTGGGAAGGTTTTGGTGCATTCCTATTATCTTTTGGTCCATAAGAACACCAATATCTATGTACATTTGCAAATTTTCCAAACACAAAATTTAGTAAACTCATAAAACAAAATACACAATATACAACACATGTATCACAATAAATAGGCTTACTCACATTGAATATTTATTGGAAGTGGAATCTCTGTTATCAAGGTCATCCTTCACAATATTTCGCATTCGTAAAAAGCTACAAGGTGCATCTAAATTGATTTCCTCCCCCTTGATGAAATCTGGAACTCTGGAATATGGAATTATTGCAACACGGTCAACAGATTTGTCCTCTTTTAGAACTTCACTCCATCTCATATCAACACTGGAAAAAATGTCTTTCTGAGATAGATCTTGTACTTCTATATCCATAATAGAACTCCACTTTTTCTTTCGGACCATCCTCTTTGGTATTCTTTGGAAGAACACTACACACATGTTACATATTGTGCTTTCTAGTATTTTGGATAAAACTACAATACAAAATTAAAAACACAAAAACCATTTGAAATCCGAAGATTGTGGATGGAACTTAATTTTAATACATGAGAAACTTGTAAGAATTATAAAACAAAGGTTTCAAGTCCTAGCTTACCCGCCTTATTTTCATTAGCATCATTTTCCATTTCCTTGCTAAGACTAGTGAGAAGTTTATATTCTTTGTTTCATTTTCCATTAAATATGATATGTTTTAATACGGTGGATTATTTTGAGGAAAAAGGGCATGCTATCCCTCATATGGAAGAGATTGTAGTTTTTGAGAAAGCATTGAGAACCTGGGCACCATTGATTGACACCAAGATCAATCCAAAGCACACCCAAGTCGATGCACAAGAAGAACCCAAGATGTAATAAGAGATTGTTATTGGACAGCCTAGTGTTGATGCTTAACATACTGTAAATAAAAACAAAATTCAGACTTTCTTTGTAGACATATAGAGAAAGCGATGAAGAAATATGAATTCTTAGAGCTATGAATTTAGGGATGGACTAGGCCTCAACCTTGGCCATTTCTCACAATTTTCATATTTTTTGTTTTTGGTTGAAAGCCATTCTAAGAGCACCTTACAGTAGAGATAAGAAGCCAAAGTTGTACATCATAAAGTTTTAGAAGAAAAATATACAAGATTTAGGCAAAATCATTTGGCTGTCTTTTCAAGCTACATAAATCCTTATTAACAGGATAATGTAAAGTTTACACTTATTGCAACTACTACCTTCTTAATATTTTTCTGTACCACTATCTATTCCGATCTTGGATAGTTAGTGCAGCTACCACCCTTTCTTTTCTTGTTAGTAATATTTTTCTCTACCTCTATGGATTCCAATTTTGGATAGTTAATACAATTACCATTTTTTAGTTTTTTTACATTATAAGGTAGAGTAAAGCAAAGATATTGATTATTTACCTCAAGATTAATTCTATATACTCTAGAAATAAAATTGATATTCAAATTTAGAAATTCTAAATCATTATATTATAATTATTAACTTGTTATAAAATGTATCATTATATTATTAACTTGTCATAAAATGTATCATTACATCTTCTTCACTTTAATTTTCAATCTCTTTTAATTTATATATTTTCTTATTTTTATTATATACATTCTATTATTGTTAGTGTTTTCTTCTTCTAATTTGTATTTTCTATTTCTTTCTTTATAGTGACCAGTGAGCTATGGTAAACTTGAATTCACAATTTAAATATTTTTCATTTTATAACTTCAACATCACTTTAGTTTTCAATATTTTTTCCTTCTCTTATTTTATGTTTTTCAATCTCCTTGTTCACTTGAGTTTCAATCTCTTTATTTTAAATAAAAATTAAATTTCTGTTTTTCAATCTCCTTATTTAGTGAGTTTCAATCTCTTTATTTTAAATAAAAAATAAATTTAAATTCACAAATTAACTATCTTTATTATATTTTTATATTTCTCTATATCAAATATTATTATTGAATTTAATAGCACATTTATAAATGTCTTACTTACAACTTGTAAATATCTTGCTCAACTTACCTTATTTTATATCAAACTTTTCAAATGATATATAATTGATATCTATCAGCCATTTGGATAGGGGTTACCCAGGTCCACCTACCCACATTGTAATTTTATTTTTAAAAGTTTAATGACTTTACCAAACCATTCCATTTAACTCCTTCTAAACATTGATTTACTTGTTAAATCCTCTTAAATTTTATTTTAAAGTTGTTCGTTCTTAAATCCTCTTAAATTTTATTTTAAAGTTGTTAGTTCTTTGTAGACATATTGAGAAAGCAATGAAGAAATCTGAATTCTCAAAAGTTATGAATTTAGAGATGGATTAAGCCTTGACCTTTACCATTTCTCACCATTTTCAGAATATATATATATGGCTTTAAGTCTGCAAAGAGCCCAGCTAAGAGAACCAATTAGGGGGCAGGGCCATTTACAGTACCAGTAAGCAATCAAAGCTGTACAACATAGAGTTTTAGAAAAAAAATATTAGAAATACCAAACATTCACTTGTGCATTTAAAGGGAGATTTAGGCAAAACCATTTGGTTGTTTTCTTATTGTTGGTTTTTATTACATTGTAGGCCAAATAATTCTCCTCCAATAGGCCTGGCATTCAAGCTACTTAAATCCATATGAAATGGCTCTTTGGTTGTTCTTGTTCCATTTCATGTGAATAAAAGTCACCAAAACAGTTTCATTTCATTTGAATAAAAGTCACCAAAACAGTTTCAAGAAAGCCAAAACTATTTTAAAAATTAGAAAAATTAAGATAAAATTGAGTGGTTGAATTATTATCCAAAATCAGAGTGGCCAAGAAATAGCTCCGAAAAATAATAAGCCGAAGCAAGAGGAATACAAATGTAAAATTTTTGGATTATAATATGAAAGTTCATACATTATGTACGCAATCATGGCATTTAACAAATTGGTAAAGAAAGGACATGTATAACGTAGCAAGGAATTAATCCTTGCATATTCCAGGTGAATTAATTGTGAATTGAATTACACTCAAAATATCTATTTGAGGAGATCTAACTGTAACGATCCTCGATGAAAATATGCTAAATTAAGGACCAGTGATATTAAGTTAAAATAATTGTAAGAAATTTACAAAGTGAAGTGAGGCAAGAATTAGACGAGAACAATATTTTACAGAAGAAATTTACAAAGTGAAGTGAGGCAAGAATTACACGAGAACAATATTTCACAGGTATTTATTAGAGATAATTTTTTTAGAAAGTTGTAGGAGTACCAACTATGTGGCAGCTGCTTGCACCTTCCACACACTCCAACAAACAGCGGTTGCCTCTTTCAATTGTGATGTTGGACCTTCCACACACTCCAGCAAACACGGGTTGCCTCTTTCAATTGTGATGTTGGAGAGCAGTGTAACCTGAACACTCTGGAAGATGCAGAGCGCAGAGGATGACGACGTTAATCAAAACTCCAAAATAGTTAAACCTCAACTCGAAAATAGTTGAATGAAGTCAGAGATGGGGATTCGGGAGGTTGATGAAAGCTTAAATTTTCCTTAATGACTACAACAGACAAAGCAGCGCTGCAGTTTGATATGGACGTCAAGATGTCAGGCTACTTTGATATGGACTTCAAGATGTCAGGCCTGGCGGTGGGGTCGTGACAACTACAGCGCTGGGGTTATGAAGTGGTTTTGTGAAAATCCGGGTGAGAGAAAACGGGGCGATTTGGTGAGCCCATAACCCACTCCCTAGTGGAGTTCCCTAGTAACGTGACCTTAAACTTATCGCGCATATCTTAATTCGATTCATGTATGAAATTTGGCTATGTGTTTAGCACCATTGAAAATTTTCAGAAAATAAGTCAGAATTCAAAATTAATAAAAACTTTAAACTCGGACCATTGAAAAAAAAACCATATTAAACTGCTGCAGGTTGTTACAACCGGAGGTGACCTCATGAATTCTATATGTCAGCTAACATCTATCCAAGCAAAACTAAAATTTGACACTGTACAGAATAAAAATAGATATTTGACAATGTATAGAATAATTCACTCATTTCACATTTAATTGGGATTCACTTTTATTTTTAACAGCTTGCACTGCTGGAAGTGAACATTCCGTTTCTACAAATGCAGCCAATTATTCCAATCGACAATCAAACAAACACCTTCAGCTATGTGAACTCATTAAACAAGCAATCCCTTCGTCTTCAAGTATTCCACAGTATCATCGTAGATTTCATCGATGCCAAATCTGAAGGAGAATCCGCTCTCCACCAATTTCTTCGACGAAAGGTTTACTTTTGGGATCGGTAACAGATCTTCACACCTGTACAAGCATCCATTAATCAATCGTTACATTTAAATGCCTAGCCATACTTATATATATTAGATCGAATGCTTTACAATACTGAGACTGATACTCACTGAGTATTGACATTGTACTGCGGATAGCGTTTGGATAAGTAGTTTTCCAGCTGTGTGACAGAGATAGTTATGGCACTGCAAATATAACGGCCGTCTGCAGAGGGGTTCTCTTTCTCCATCAAGAAAATCTGAGCGCTGGAAACGTCGTCCACGTGAACCAACGAAACGGCGCCGTATATCGTCTGCATCGCCTTCAAAGCTTCAATCCTTTGCTTGTTGCCGGTGAGGAGCGAAGCGCCTATCTCAACGGTGTAGGGAACGTTGGGAGTAATGGCGGATCCTACCACAAGCACAGGGTTGATGGTCACCACGTCCAGCCCTGCATCTTCTTTTCCGTATAACAGAGCTGCTTGTTCTGCAATCGTCTTGGAAACCGCGTATACCTGCAAAATTAACCATTAAATACTGTCATAGACTGCCCACAATACTACAAGACATATTGTTATGTGACAGACGCCCAACAATATTTTACATGCTATAGATTATTTACAATGTGGACCATTGAATTTCAGAGATTCAATAGCATGTGAAATATTTTTTGCCGTTACAAAAGACGACAACAAACTGTTAAATATAACTAAATCTTGTAACAGTTCAAATTTCCGTTCTACCCAGGCAGGGGGCTGTTTCGTCCGGAGGAAATCCAAGTCCGTCCAGCAGGTTTCGTCAATGTACTGATTTTGCTCCTCCGACCCGTTAATGGAAACCGTGGCCACAGACGATGTGACCACCACGCGCTTTACGGTTTTGGCCTTCGTGCAGGCCCTCAGAACATTCAGCATTCCGTCAACAGCCAGCTTGATCACATCGTTCTGCGCAGCACCAATTTCATGTCGCTAAATATCAAGAACGTTAATACATCGATGCAGCTGATACGTGAACGGTACGCCGTTTGGGAGAAGTTGAAGCATCGAATTAGTAAGTTACCTCGGGATATTTCGTGGCGACCTCGACAGGAGTGGCCACATGAAAAACGCCATCACAGCAATCTATGGCAGCGTCGAAACTCCCCTCTTCGCGTAGATCCGCTCGGAAGAGCTTGAGCTTCTCCGCAGCTTCTGGAATGTCCAGGAGATGCCGCACCTTTGCCTTGTTTTCTGCGCGGTCAGGACACCCAAAATCCTTTTTTCCATTACAATTTTGACTTATATTAGCCATAAATTTTAACCATCAGCAAGGTTTCATGATAATTGAAAAATGAATAAAATAAACGAGAGATTGGCTGGAGAAATCTCGAACTTCTTATGTAACCAAAACCCAACTACCGAAAGAAAAATTTCTCCATAAATAAACGGTTTGTCAGAATCCTAACTATAAATGAATTGAAGCATGTTTTGAAATAATATAGTGACATAGCAATTACCGGTGTTGCGCACTGTGGCATGCACAGTGTAGCCCTTTTCTAGTAAGCGCTTGATCAACGACGAGGCCAGGAAACCTGCTGCTCCCGTCACGCAGACAGTGTTTGCTTGAAAACTCTTGCCATTGATCGCTTGAGATTCGTTGCAATTGATCTTTGCAGCGGCCATTTGGAGGAGATTTGTCCTTGCGGCTTCAAAGGAATTACACATAAGATGACACAGAGAGCATGCGTTTCTTTATATAAGATGAAGAGATCAAATTCGTCAAAAGAGAAATTGCTGAACCCAAGTAGTTAGGTACTTGGTGTTATGAAGAGGTTTTAATTCGTGCATTTGATGCATTCACGCTTCTGTGTTTGGGGTAGGTTTTTGGGAAATTGGAGCGTGGGGCACCACAACGTGGAGATAAAATCAACCACACACCAGTGGATGTGTATGGCATTGTTCTACGTTTTAGTAGTTCATTTCCAGTATTATATAGAAAAAGTGAGTTAATACTGGGTGACAGTGTTCTATGTGTAGACCTAGGTCTGTGTGCCATACAAAACTTTTTCTTATCCAGGATCCAAACATATTCACATTGTACATCTATTTAATTTATTAACACAAACACATACATTACATATTTTGCTGTATACTTGTACATCTATTTAATTTATTAACACAAACACATACATTACATATTTTGCTGTATACTTGTTACACTCATGTTAATTTTGTTTATATACTCAAGTAAACCTAAAATCTGAAATAATATCTTACAGTCTATTAACATAAATAATAAAATAATTATGTCAATAAACTCTATACTCTTCACTTTTTCCCACATAAAAGACAATCTCCAGCATCAATGGAAATTCATGGCCATTAATAAGGAAAGCCTAACCAAACTTCATGAATGTATGTCTAAGATTGCAACAAACGTAGGTTATTGTGCGGTGCAGGCAACCATCAGGTGGAGTTAGCATATGAGAAATAAGCAGCAAATGTTCTTATCAATTTTCCATCCCGTCTCCTCTTTTTAAATAGTACTTCTCTCCTTGAATATTTTCCTTAAGATTAGTAGAGTAGATACATATCGCCATTTTTAATGATGGATGTGCAAATGGCATGCACCCATTGTTTCGTTAATACTGTTTTAAAAATAAGAAAAATATGACAATTTCTGAATATATACATATCACCATTTTTACTGATGGATGTGGAAAAAACATGCACCCATTGTTTAGTTCTTACTGTTTTAAAAATAATAAAAATATGACATTTTTGAATATCTATGTAATATGTTCTAGAAAACCTCTTCCTTGTAATGACATAATTTTGAAAATATTAAAAATACATGTAGATCTCTTAATAGATCCGAGTACTTATGTTAAAGGGTTTTATGACCTAAGTCAAACATGGTCAACCATGGTTCATTAAAATCAACAATGGTTAACTAAAGATGAGCATGGTTAAACAATAATTAACCATGGTAAACTATGGCCATATGGTTCACTAAATTCAACCATGATTAAGCATGGTCAAACTTAATTAACCATGGTTAATATAGTAAACCTTGGTAAATAAAGTCAACCATGGTTAATTAAAGTCAAACATGGTTTAGTAACCTTCGTTAACTTTTATAAAGCTAAAGTCAACCATGGTTAACTACATGGTCAAACTTATTCAACCATGGTAAATAGAATCAACCTTTCTTAGTGATGGTTAAATAATAGTAAACTATGATTAATGAGCCATGGTTAACTTAAGTCAAATATGGTTTACTAAAGTCAACCATAATTAACTATTGTCAACCTAAAGTCAATCATGGTTAATCAAATTCAAACATGGTTCACCAAAGTCAACCATGGCCAAATAATAGTCAACCTTGACGTAACCTTAGCTAACCAATGTCAACCATAGTCAACTATGTTTGATTAAAGTTAGCCATGGTTAACCCAAGTCAATCATGGTCAACCATTGGTATTTGAATTCAAGCATGGTTTTAACCAAAATCAACCATGGTTCACTAAAGTTAACCTTGGTTAACCATGGTCAAACTAAAGTCAAACATGGTTAACTAAAGTCAAACATGGTTTGCTAAATCATTCATCATCAAATTATAGTCAACCATGATTTAACCTTAGTTAGAACCAATGTTACAATAATCAACTATGGTTCACTGAAGGCAACCATGGTTAACCATAATCAACTATGGTTCATTAAAGTCAACCATGGTTAACCAAATTCAAACATGTTTACCCAAAGTCAAACATATTTGACCATTATACACCATTGTCAAATATAATCAACCATGGTCAACCATAGTCAACCACTTTCAAACTATGGTTAACAATAATCAAACATGGGTTAACCCTCGATAAACTTAGTCAATAATAATTATCTATAGTCAACCTCACTTAACCATAATCAAGCATGTTTCACCTAAAGCCAACAAGAGGTAACTATATCCAAACATGGTTAACCAAAGTTAACAATGGTTCATGAAAGTCAACTACATAGTCAAACATTATTCATCATTGTGGTCATCATTCGACACCCATCGTTAACTATTTCCAATAATGGTCAAAACACACTTAAGCCTACCTAACCAATGTCAACGATACTTAACTATTTTCACTAAAGTCAACTATAGTTAACTAATGTCAAACATGGTTCATTAAAGTCAACCATGCTTTAACTATGGTCAAACTAAATTCAACCATAGTTAACCAAAGTCAAACATGGTTCACCAAAGTCAATCATAGTCAAATAATAGTCAAACATAACTTAACCTTAGCTAACCAATGTCAACCATAGTTAACTATGGTTCACTAAAGTCAAACATTGTTACCATATTCATCCATGGTTAACCAAAGTCAAACATGGTTAACCAAAGTCAACAAAATGAAAAGAATAGTCAACCATAGTTACCTATGGTTAAACCTAATCAACCATGGAAAACATAGTCAACCATCATAAACCATGGTTGAACAATAGTTAACTATGTTTATCCAAGGTTTAACTTTCTCAAACATAACAAACATGGTCTTATTGTGCAATGTTGCCACCAAAGTGTTCCAGGTCTATGTTAAATGAGTCGGTATGTCTTTGGTGCTGACTTAGAGGGTTTAGTTCATTCTTCACGTGACAAATATCACATGTTATGCATGCCCGGAACTGGTTTTACTTGTATTAATGCTAAAAGTGATTAAATAGTTCACAACTTACTAATAATAGTGCTCAAACACTTAATTGGAGTAGTGATATTATTATAGAAAATGATATCATTTACTCAACCAACGATATCACCAGTACATAACAAGCAATTAACAAAGGTTTGTTTACACATACAATCAATTATTTAACTTAGCACTTCATTAAATTTCTAACCTGAGAAAGAGTGCAACCATAATTGTCCAACTTCACATTGTTGTAGTAGTCTTTCCTTGCACATAATCATAATGAATAGGTAATAAGGGAAGTATGTCCTCAAAAGATAGATATGGCCATATTGGATGGCTTCTTGTAGATGAATAAACAATTGCAGATACACACTCTTGGCTGTAGCTTTTTTTCCTCTTGCCCAGAAGTGAAGTATGTGATATTTGTCATGTGAAGAATGAACTAAACACTCTAAGTCAACACCAAACACATACAAAATCTGTCAAGACAGTCGTGGAACACTTTGGTGGCAACATTGCACAGTAAGCAAAGTGTTTGACGAAAATTACGCACTGAAACTTATACAAACATTAAACTCAGAAAATTGGCATAGAACTATTAGGGAACATTATAGTGGTATCATAACATGTAATGAAAATCTTTGACAAAAGTCCAATACCAAAGTAAAAACCAAAAATACTCTAGTAATACAGTAGGGAATATTACAGAATGTATGTGATATTTAACTCAACACTTCATTAAATTTATGACCTGGAAAAGAATGCAATTGCCATTGTCCACCTTCACATTGTGTAGTGGATATGTCGGTGCTAGATGTCTTCATGTAGATGAATAAAAATTTGCATATCCAAACTCCTGGCTGCATCCGCTTTTTCCTCTTGCCCAGAGGTGAAGTATGTGATTACTCTTGCAAGTGCACTCCCCAAATGTACCTAGTAGTAAAGATAGAGTTCAACATTATTTTCTTCAGTGGAATCTAAGCATAAACTTGCCCCCACGACCTCTTATCTCCTCAGCAGCGAACACAATAATAAAAAATAGTGAAGGAGAATTTGCACCCTCCACACTTATGGAACTATGAAATGTAAAACAAAAGATTGCAGATGGTGGATGGGGGTGAACTTGACTTTATATTCTTGGTTGGAAGACTCAAACCTCCATGAAGAATGAGAGAGGATCCTCCACAAGTGTGCCCTCTCAAGCATAATAACCAATACCTCTACAAACTCAACTCAAAACTATGAAATTTTATTGATCTCTCTTCACAAGATAACTTGGGTGGATGGTTTCACCATCATAACTATTTTCCTCTCCCTTATGGTTTCATCCAAGAGAAACCAAGCTCAAGAGCTCTCCAAGATTTCAAAAATGAAAAATACTTAAATGAATGAGAGAATGAGCTCTCTCTCCCTTTTTTAATTTCTTTTTTCACCCTTGTGACCCTTCTTCTTCATTTTCCCCTTTCCTTATTTAATTAATATGAAATGGCTTTTTAATGAGAAATTGACATTTTCATATTTTATTTTCATTTTAACCTTTTTGGTCCAATTTTACCTTTCTGTCACTTTTAACTAACGTGGCCTTTATAAAACCACTTTATGAAGTAATTATAAATGTCATTTTATAATGTACTTTTGGGCTTATGTGACATTAAATACTTAATTAATTCCCTACTCATCGAATTTAGCCTACGGGAATGGGGACATAACACTCTAATCTACTCATTGTTTTGAAATTTTAGTCATTTGGGTTGTCTTAAAATGAATCAAACCCTCTAAAGGCCAAGTTCCATGCTTAAAGTTTCCATCAATAAAGTGGAACTATAACTTTTGTCCAAACTCTTATTAGATCAAGGGAAGACTCTTCACTAAAAATGGGTTGAGTGTGTTCACTTATTAACTTAATCCCTTAGTATTAGTCCCTCTAATTAAGTTAGTAATGGATGTGAAGGATGGCCCCTCTCCTTCCTTAATGGTGAGTGTGAAAGGTGGCTAGCATGGATTCATCTCTTTTGGCCTTGCAGTGTTGGGTTATGTTATTTGTTGTGTTGTTACTTTCCATTTGAATTTGTGAGTGGTTTGCTCTCCAAGACATCTTATTCTCTTCATCCATGCAAAATTTGCACTTTGATGTATTGGATTCATTAGTCTCCATTTGAATATTATCATGCTATATTGTTATAGGTTTGTTTAAATATATAACAATTATGGCTAAAACGTTTAATGGATTACTCCATCAAGATCAAAAGGCTTACTCATGATCATTTGAGTATGTAGATGTAGAAATACACATACGTAATACTACATTTTGTTTTACATACTATTAGATGGGTTCTAAATCCATTAAAATGATTATGTAAAAACATGAAATATTGTTCAATCTTTCATATTTTCATTCATGCAAGTAGGTACTTTAGTTTTCATTCAATGATTTTTATTCATGCAAGTAGGTACTTTAGTTTTCATTCAATGGTTTGAACACATCGACTTAAGATTTATCTTCCAACTTATTTTAAAGAAATGATTAAATTTAACTTTTCAAAAATTTAAATATTTTTGTTTATAATTTTAAAAAATTAAATATTTTTGTTTATAATAAAAAAAAATGAAATATTTATGTTTATAATTTTTGAAGTATTTTGATTATATTTTAAATGGATGGAGAATTAAAAAGATGTTATATAAATCCTTCGTGTTGGAGTTTGATTTGTAAAAAATATATTTAAAAGATAATTTAAAGCTAAACATTAAAATAAAGCCATGTTAACATGTCGTTTTTAATGTAGTAATGGTAGCACATTAAAAATGGTATGTCACAATTATGCATTGAATAGCAAGGCTCATTATTTGTAGGTATTATTGATGGATACAAACATATCAGCGTAGTTTTTATTGGACCCATAAAATCCCATACACGTGTGGAGCCCTCACGGTAAACACTAAGCCTGTGCACATGATTTAGAAAAGCGCGTTCTCAGCGTGCTTGGAGCTTGCTTTACCGCAATCATGAAAGCTTCGCAATAAAATTAAACACAGTGCTAGCTTGATCTTGGCCGTCTGACAATTTGCACGGTTATTTTGTACAATCGGGTTAATTCTGTTATTTTTTCAGATTTTGCTATCAAATTTTAATACCGTTAGGTCATTTTTCACATATTAAATTTAATACGGCCAAGTCATTTTTCACATATTAAATTTAAGATGGTCTAAAATACGAGCTCAGCCAAGGCTTATTTAAGCTCTCGAATGAGGTTTCAAAAGCTTAATCGATGGTTCAAATAAACTCTTGATCCAACTTTTTCCAATAACTCGCTCAAGGGTTTAAATAACCCTCGATTGAGCTAGTAGGAAAAGCTTGGGTTATGAATTAATAACTCGATTGAGCTTTTTTCTACTTATTTTGAAATTAAACAATAATATACTGCACATCATAGAAATATAATATTTGTATGTTCAATAGCTTGATCGAGCTACTACTATTTCATAAATCAATTTGAAATGTAATGCACAATGAAAATATACTAGCAATTGCCCCAAGGAGGTGCAATAATACGCCAATAAGGTAGTTCTTAGAGGGTAAAAGAAGACAAAAAATGTAACTTCAAAACGAGGTAGTGGAAGATTGCAATTAATACAAAAAAATGGAACACTTTAATTTATAAAGAAATCAGAGAATTAACAGTTTTACAGAATAGCAAAAAAGGCTTTCAAATAGCATCACATTATACAGTGAACATGCCATTGCATGGGAGAAATATATTTGATGAAGAAAAGACATCAATGTGTTGTATGAAATAGCAAGAAAATAGGCTCTACTCCATTCTTGGTTGAACACACCACATATAGGAAAATTTGTATCGCATACATAATTCTTAGAATAGCCCTGGATGAGCATAAAAACTTAAAAGTGAAAGCTCCTAGGAAACCGTAGCCAACTGGTTTCTTCCTCTCAAACAAGATTGGGAATTTGGGAATATAAAAGAAACAAAGTGGGCCAAGATCATGATCAAATGAATGCAAAGCCCTGCTTGTTGTATATTACAAATGACCTGCTGGAGGTGACCACACTGTGACAAACTAGAACAAAATTTAAAACATACAAATAGTTCCACTATATGGATGATGCAAATTTCTTTGCTTTGAGCCTCCTTCTACAACTTTGGCATTTTTGCAATCATGCTTAGATTGCAAATGAGAGATTTGACACCCCCTGATAGTCTCACCAAGTTTTCCAGTTGTTCCAAGGGCTGATAATGAGAGATATCATCCTCTAAAGATGAAACATTGGACAACTGCTCATATTCTTCCTGCAAATTTTACAATGTATATTCTTGTTAAACACAGTTCCTGATAAGGCTAACGTTCTTCCTGCAAATTGTACAATTTCTATTATCGTTAAACACATACCTTAACAAGATTCGGCTATGGAAAACATATGAAATTCTAGAATATACACATTTTAGCAATTGCACAAGATTCAAGTACAAGAAATTTGCAAAATTTCTGAGTAATTATTATTCAGTCGTAAGCAAGGTATTCCAACAGAGATATTAATTTAATTTATAATGAAACGTCTCCAAAATGTACAACAGTAAGTATGATACAAATTCACCTATTCTAACTTTTATTTGACTAATCTGAATTAAACTTTGACTCATTAGATACTTCCATTTTCTAGCTATCTGACTTGTCCTGTTGCCAATATCGCATAGAAAACTGAATTCGGCCAAGAGCAGGTAGGATACTATGGGCTTGTCTTGGCAACCATATCTCCTCAAGATGACTTGTATTCTATTTACAAATACTAAATTCTATAATATTTTATGGATTCTCTATATTCTATTTACAAATACTATAATTATATCAACCTTTTTTATAATTTACAAAGTGAAATACCTTGTGAAATGACATAACTATTATTATATATTTTCTTTTTGGTGTGCACTTTTCACAACAACCCCAACCCAATTACTATACAAATGATATGCATTATATAAATATTTTGGCTATCACTTTCCAATACTCATCACCCATGTGACTATGTACTGTGGTCAAATCTATGATCTAATCAATCTAATCACCTTGCAATTGAAATTCAATTTAGAGATTATGAAACCTTTTATGTTAATTATATCATACAAACTAACTTTATCACACAATTATTAATCATTTTCCATAAGTCATCTCCTAAAACAAATTGACACTACCACACCAAGCAATTTGCATTTAGAATAATGTGTAATGTGGAGTACATTAGTTTATTATTAACCAATTGACAACACAACCAACACTTTGCATTTAAAATAATGTACAATGGTTTGCATAAGTTTATCATGATTTAAATTAATGATATATCCTAACATTACAATATAATGTTGCCAACCAATCTAATACAATATTATGATGTAATATATTATCCAAATAGTGTAAGGTAATCAATGTAGTCATCATGATGTATGTAGTACTCAAACATTAAAAAGAAATGAACGCTGCCATCAATAAAATATGACTTGGGAGGAATATAGTATGATGGACATGTTCAATAACAACAGCAGAAGCATTCCATAGACACTGATATAAATACTGTAGCCAATTGTTCTCCAGCTAAGTAAGAAGATGTTGGCTAGAATATAATTCAAATACAAGCACAGGGTCACTTATCTTTATTTCATGGTCTTTATAGAAAACCATCCATACAATATTCTCATGGTCTTCATTAGTTATCGTTTGTTCTTGAAAAGCATAAGTTATATGTATATTGTATATTCTAACCTGAAGAAAGAGAAGATGTTTCTACTATGTATATGCAAACTATAGCTGAACCAACAAATTCAATTTCCAACAATAATTCTCATCAATTTGATTTGCTTCAACCTACAATTAAAATCCATCCCCTACCAGTGCAACTATAATGCACCATCTATCACCTTTCCATCAAAACTGAGAATGAGCTGCAAGAAAACTATGAGAATGTGGATGCCTAATAAGCATTGAGTTAAGTTTGTTCCCTGAGCTTTGCTATAAACATCAACTTCAACTGTAAAAATATTGAAATATTTAAGTCTCTGGCCATTTATAAGCAACAGAGTTGCTTGCAGGATTTGTCTGTTGCTGAGTGCCAAACTTGGAGGTGTCGATATGAGTTATGTCATTGTCTAAGTAGAGTTGTTGAATGGAATGTGGGTGTGAGTCCTCATCTCAGTCCAACTTATGGCAAAGAAAGGATGGTACATCGGAAGAAAGAATTGGTTAATTTGTTGCGGATGATGGGATTTTTTCTAGAAAATGTAATATCTCGTTCATTGATGGTCTCTTTTGTGGGGAAGAAGAAGCACAATTCAATGCAATCCCCATAGATACTGATATTTATTCCTTTCCTTCAACCTCTGGTTGAAGAGTAGGATCTATGATGCACAAAAGAAGATGCTTGTCATTAACAAAGTTTTGACCCCATGCTGCAAAATGCTTATCTGAAGGTGGTTTCCCAGTAAGAATCTCCAGAAAAATAACCCCAAAGGAATAAACATCCCACTTTTGGTTGGGTTTAAGAGTTTTCAATGCCTCAGAGGCCTGGTAAGGAGATACAAAGTTCTTAGATGTCCCCGGACTTCTAAGAAAATCAGGCGTTGTCTGCAGGCTATCATGGGAACCAGTGGAATGCTTGCTCCCTGAAAATATACCATCAAGGTTCCTTAGGTGGATAGAAGAGCTACTATACTTGACATTGCCAATGTCCAGTAGTTTGTCTAGTCCAAAATCTGCTATGCATGGCTCCATGTCAAACCCCAGAAGGATATTACTTGGGTTAATATTTCCATGAACATACTTGGACCTTTCCTGTAAATAATCCAGGCCTCTAGCTACTCCCTTTGCAATTTTGATCCTAGCATCCCATGGTAGATAAAAGGGAGATTTTGATGACCTTCCTGCAAGATTGGAGATATAGTGTCAAACAATGTCCATGTGAGAGGATCTGAAAAGGATAGGATACTAAAAACTTTAGAAGCTGAACAAGATTATCGAGATCAACATGCTACAAGAGGAGAACAAAAATTCAAACCCCCAAGTAATGATGGACTCCCTTTTGCAATGATACAGAGAATTGTATTTGGTTACACATAATGTAGAAATTGAAAATAAATCAATACCCTTTGCTAACAAAGGAAATAATTATACTCAACCCCAAGGAACTCAATGGACAAAATATCAATAGCCAATAATAACAAACCACTGAGAATCTAGTGAACTAAATGACATATATCCAATTTAAATGAACTACAGAGAAGCCAATGAACAAGAAGATATATATCCTTCCTAAAGATAAAAGAGATGAAATAAACTAAAACATAATCTGGAAGCAAAACGAAAGGATTGATATATATTTTAAGGAAGAGAAAACCAGGATAGAATCTAGAATTTGAAAGAGAATGACTAATATTGTTTTCTTTAATAAATTCTTTTATGAAGTAACAAAGATGAAGAATCCTAAAATATCTGTCTGATCGCAAAAAAGTGTTTATTCTTATTCCTAAATTTCTCTTTTTTACTCTGAAATATGTCTTTTTCTTGAAGTTAGAGCCAAACTCTGTATGCTAGCTCTCCTTTGGTGCCAAAACTTGTACTACTACAGTTATCAGAGTTTCAAAATTGTTGAGAAATACAGAGTTTCCTTCCATTAAATTAGTAAACTAAATTAGCAGATTGTGGGTTAGCTCTACAAAAATGCAATATTTGACATGGCTATTTCTGATAGTAAAATAATTGTGCCTATTCTTTTTAGATGCACTAACTAGCAAATTACCTGTTGAGATATTGGCAAATCGTTAAGTTGGTTATTGATTCAATACCTAGGCATGTCATAAAAATAAATAAAATGGATCCTTGGAATTATTTAGATAGTAATTGACCGTAACCCATCGATAAAACCAGCCAATGCTAGAAAAAATCTAATAAATCTTGGAAATATATTGGCCAAGCAATCCTCAAATTGAGTATTTGAACCGAAAATCTTCCTTAGGAAATGACAAGATTTGAATTCATCCTACCGGTACAATGATTTTTCATATGCAAGTGTATCTGAGTAGAACCCTAACTAGAAACAACAAAAGAAACAGAGTAATAGTGAAACTTATAAAGTAAATGGAGATGACAAACTGGCTTTTTTGTCAAGCCAGACCTACAAAGAAGCAATAAATATACTCTCTTTATTTTAAAAATATGATAATCCACCTAAACAATATGATGTAACAAAGCTACTATCATCTATATGAAATCCCCTCTTAAGTTGAGTATGAGAAAGCCAGTGAAGCATTGCATCATGTAGGACAACCTCTATCCGTTGAAAATTGGAAATACTAAATATAATTTGTCTTTGTATGTTTCCGTGAAAAGTTTGTGCGCATTGGCCTGGTATGTGAAAACTCAAAATCTGTCTGTGGTAGGCACATGCAGACTTACTATAGGTGAACTTACTAACAAATCACATATAGATAAGACTTTATCCCTAAAATATGATTGGTTGGTTAGTCACCAAAGTTTTTACACATCACCAAAAAAAAGTAAAAATTAAAAAAATGCAATACATGCCTTGCTAAACAGAGGAAAAAAGATCAAACCATACACGTTGTTGCATCAAAATACAGAAATTTTGATTCATGATAATTTCACAAATGAATTACAGAAATAGAAATATGTACCATTGGGAAGCTATGGGTAACTACTTAAAATCCTCATAAACGAAATAAGAAAACTGCTCAGATTTTGCAAAGGGAAAAAAATAGTTGATAAGCAAAAGTGTATAACACCGAGAAGAAGAATAGTAAACTGAGCCTCCAGGGAGATTGCAAACATACCATTGACAGCAAACAAAAAAATGTTGATTGTGTCTCTGTCTTCACCAAATGAAATTTCCAATTACGAAGGCAATTGTACAGAACAAAACAAGACTCGGGGAAAAAACTAAAGGCACAGTATGTTTTTTAGAAACTCCAGAGGGTGCCATAGGAACTGCAAAACAAATACCAATGTACACTTATTCTATCATGTTACTCTACTTACAAAAATAAATTTAGCATGGCATGATTTAATCTGAAAAGAATTTATGCACGTTTAGGAAAAATGTTTATCCAAATCATCATCAATTAGATGCAGATCCAGATCTACTCAACATACCTCTTTTCCCCATTCTGACTTGTCTTCATATCCACAGCTGATAACATGAATAACTTCTTTCAATAAAGAAGTAGGATTGGCAGATTGTGGCAGACCGCCATTTTCCATGAGAGTAGATTGAATAAAAACTAGTGGTTGACCAAATATTTTCTATAAGCTCCTTTGGGACATGAGCAATGATTTCTCTTCGTCAAATACTGCCAAATGCAATTTCAAAGAATGATGAGGGTGAGAAATATTTAAGGTTAAATCAGTTGTCAAAGAATACAAGTCACTGGTTTGGACTAGGATTTCTCACCTTCAACAACCTCTTCTATGTCTTCGAAACTAAATATGGGTATGGTATATTCAATTCGCTTGGTTCTCTTTTTATCACCAGCATACCCTTTGTTTTCCCTTTTGCTCTTCTTTCTAGATCCCCAGTAGCATCTCAGAAAACATGCTGGTTCAAGATCCTTCTCATTGAGGACAGGGTCATAGCCATAGAGTGCTTGTCTATTAAAACAACACTCTGTACCCACATAGACAGGCCCTTGGATGCCATCGAAACCTCCCAAGGTGATCTGTAAAGATTTCAGAATTAATATCCCAGGCTAAAAATATAAGGAAATTGCATAATTGCATACAAGAGTGCATATTGGGGGTTTATCAGTGCTTACATCAAAGAAGACAGTGTTGCGATTAGCATATTGATCATTTCTATCAATACCATCAAATATTTGAGGGAACTATACATAGCAAGTTTTCTTCCCAAGAGCATCATCCATTAGAAAACACATTTCCTCACGAAGAGCTTTGATGTTGTTTATATAATGACCATAGTCAAGATTCAAGAGAAAGAGGCCATTTGTGAGGAGAGAAGAAACTCGAACCTAATTAGAGAAATGGGATAGAAATCATCAGCATAATGAATCATGAAATTTATAGTAGGAAATCAGCAAAACACAAAAAATGTATACTTAGCAAGGAATATACCAATGCATTCATTGCACTAGCTTTCTTGTGGTGTTGGAAACCAGGTCTCTTTTCACAGGATACATAAACTAACCGTAGTAATTCATTGGCATCATTGTCAACTCCCCCACTGTGACCTAAGAAACATGAAGTGGAAAGTAAAAGTTTAGTAAAACTAATTTATTCTATTTGAAACATATGTATATGCATGTTAGCAAATGGAAAATAAATTTATGATCGATACTACATATAGACTACAAAGGAAAGATAAGACTACAGGATTAAAGACAATCATGTGATACTTGGATCATCCTAGGATGGTCTCGAGTGTTGTTGCATGGCCATGGAGTCCCATCTTGCATGGTTCATCCCTCCTTGGGAATTTTTTGTGCTTTGGCCACAAGAGTATTAATTTGGATCTTGTACTCTTCATATTCCCTCTGAAACTGGGAAAAAGATGGAAGATGTCAAGGGCAAGAAAAATCAATAGACCAACAGAAGTAGCACTTGCAATTTGGGGACTTTAATGTGAACTTTCCTTCATTGATCTCCATTCTTTATCCTTCAAATAATCGATGGTTGGTGAAGATGAGAGAAAATCCTTATTTTTTAAGAAATGTTAGGATCCCACAAGTAAAAGAAATGGCATATCTGTTTCAAGAGTGAATCTGATAGGATTGAAGTTTGCAGAGCATCGGTTCAATGACAAAATACAAAATAGACTTAACTCGAACTATTTCCGGCACATTCAAACCGAACCTATGCAAAAGTACATTTCTAAATTATATTCTTCAACGCTATGCCATAGGGTAGGACTCCCTACATGGTTCTAATAATGCACTAACAAAAATTTGACCCAAATTTGTGTCATTTTGCATGTGTTTTGAAATATTTAACCACGTGTGGAATGAATGTTCACTGACTAACAAGGAGACCCATAGGACTAAAAATCCCCAGAAGGATCCCTAATAAGAATGAAACACTCCAACGGCTAAAACATGAAATGAAATCTTAAATGTCAATTGAAGTCAAATTTTTTATATGCTAATAGTACATTGCTTCTCCTTGAGTTTAGTCAGTCCTCCATTGTCCATAAGATAATTACGATGCATTTGTAATGGTTCTACAAACTACATAACCAAGACCCTAATAACAAGGGTGTGTAGCTTTTGCAAGCTTGGCCAATAATGAATCATGCCACCAGTTTGAGTGGAAAAGCAACCAAGTAGTTTTCTGTTCTTAATTGGAATCCCTTCCGATTTTTTATTAGGAAGACAGGCTCCAAAAGGTTCCATAAATTCATAATGTGTTTTAGTAACTGAGCATGCTTCCATTATAATTGATTCTCATCAAAATAAATTTCCAATCTTTGCAAAATCGAGTGTGCAATCCAATCATTCTCACACAACCTATCACTGGGCAGGTAACATTAGCTTGCTGCATTGCCTCTAATTAATTGATATTTACATAGCTTAATGCATGATCTCCTCTATTTAGAATTTATTTAAGTAATCAAATAAAAAGTAGAAATCATAAAACAAAATTCTTACTTTAGTTTTAAACTTTATTCATTAATATAGCAATTGCAGAATTTGCAGCACCAAGCCATCAGGATTTCTAGTTCAGAAATTAATGTCACTACTTCAGAGGATTAGATGGCCTTAGGGCCTGGTAGAATCAACCAACATATATTCAGGATTGCAAACTCTATATCTGCAGGGGTGGAGGTTTCAATCCTATCCCACAATTGTGAACTTCAGAGCCTTATATTTTCCATTCAGGTGGTGAGGAAAAGGTCATGCGAGAATTTTGTTGAATTTATTAAATCTAAGATAGGAGATAAGTTATAACTATGATTTTTTGTTTGTAAGTAAGCACGTAAGGAGTTTCAAACCGGTGAACTTACAGAAGGAGTTCCTTAACAGTACACCCATTCACTATCCATTCTACGCCCCGTGGGATAAGTTATAACTATGATTTAAACAAATACCCTAAAATCAAATATGTAGCAGATCAATTTTCGGAGCCTGATCTCAAAACTAACAATATATGTCCTAACTATCTCTTCACAAACATGCTAGAAAGTGCCCAAGGCGGTGATGAATCTCAAACACTTTTTCCAATTACTGGAATTCTGAAGGGGGGCCACATTTACATGTCTTAGATTCCACCAACCATCTCTCCAACCCGGTATTAGTAATCCAAAGAAGGTTCAGGCCAGGGACAACAATCCTAGACAGGCTCAGCAATCAGGGGAAGAAGATAGAGCTGCATAGCTGCCGTGATTATCCATAGTCCACAACCACTGATTACATGATCCCTTACATCCCTCTGGCCATATAAAAAGGCGAGGAAGTCCTTGATTTTAGAGGAACCTCACATTGGATGGCCCTAGAAACATAATTATGATGAGCTGCTACCTTTCGCTGCCTGGTGGCTTCTGGCAGTTTAAGTATTAAATTTGTATTTCCCAAGTTATTTCATCTTAGTGAGTATTTACTACTGCAATTTCCATATAGAGCCTTAAATTTTTGGATGTTATAATGTGTATTGTGAAAATTGTTGTGGACATATTACTTGATAAAAACATTTACTAATAATATAGATTAGTGGGAGTGTTTAACATAGCCCCATTTTTTTCTTGTGGTAATCATCTATTTGTCCTGACTCCTGAGCTAGAACATAAGGTCATCTCAACTTGAAAAGAGCGGTCACCAAATAAAACCAATGCAAGACTGAGGGACCAAATAAGGCATGGGACCTTAGTTTATTTGGAAGGGGTTAACCTGTGCAGTATCCAAGCCAATGAGTAAAGCCTTTCATGAGCAAATAAATCCCAGGACATAATTTTAGAAGGTTTGACATTTCGGTTGGAAGGGTTGATTGGGACCTTAGTCGACTGACCTTTCAGAACCAAATAAATCTAGCTCAGGACATTGACTAAGAAGGCTCGGCCTTTCAAGAGCAATGCTTCGCATTAGACTAGCCGACCAAGACCTTGTTAGTGGGCTCGCTGGTTTGACGTATCCTGTAGGAGAAACCCTTCGATTTCTAATTAAGGGTTGATCAATATCTTCCTGGGTTGGTTGCAGTTTCTTTTGGCACCAATTAAACCAAGGTGCCCCCTTACAATGTGTCACACAATGTATGCAACCCTAATAACCCTTACATGGATGTGAATGTTAACGCTTTCTTAAAATCCAGGAATTGTTTAGATCATTAAAAGAAATGTATGAAATATTGTTACAGGGATATCTCATACAAAAATAAAAGACCACGACTGATCTTGATTCCTGAGTTGAATTATGAAGCACACTGATCTTTTACTTCACTTGTTAGTATTCTAGGATAGCTCAATATTTTTGCGGTTAGTCTTCTACCCTTTTATATACTTTTCCAGCATTTCATCAATTTACGAATCCTGGTTTGATAAGAAAGTGTAGCAGAATTTGAGCAATTAAATTGCCTGAAACCTTGCAAATGCCATTGTACAAATATGGATTAGCAATAGATGCAATCGATGCCTGCAAATACCAAAAGAAAAAACATGCAATGCAATAAGAAGATCACCTATTCCACAACAATATAAACAAAAATCTTAGAAAAAGGAAGATGAAATAAAAATGGCCTTACTAATGAAGGCTATTAGATAAAAACTATACTTAATATTTCCTCTATTCCCTGCCCATCCTAAAATGAATTTATGTTTACATTTTACTGTCCTTGTTCCCTATCCATCCTAAAATGAAGATAGTTTACATACACAAACATAAGCTAATTCAAAAAAAAAATTGGGTGGAGCATGATTGAAGATTTTGGGACATGTTGCTTTGATGTTTCTTAGACAAAGCTCATACAACGATAGAATAAGAATCAAAACAATGCTCAGTAAAAAAAATATTTTTGAGTGGAGTGGGTTCAACACTTCTGAGACATGTTTCTTTAAAGATTAAATACACAAACATAAGCTCATTCAAAACAAGTATTTTTGGGCAGAGCAATATTGAAACTTTTGGGACAGTTCGAAGATTCTTGAGCAAGACCATACATAAATAGATTGAGAATTGAGCTTATGGAAAGTAAAAAAGAATATATTACGGTGGGCTAGGTTCAAAACATAAGGCCATTCAAAACAATTAGGTAAACATACATCAGCTTACCAGTAGGTGGCATATTGGTTCGAAGACTCTTAGGCAAAGTCAATTCACAAATGGATTGAGAATAAAACCTATGCTCATTCAAAACAAATATTTTTGGGTGGAGCGAAATGGAAATTTTTGGAACGTGTTGCTTCAAATATTTTTAGGCGGCGCCTTAGGCAAAGGTATGAATAGAATGGATGGAGAATTGAACTTATGGTTAGTAAAAATAAAAAATAAAAAACAATTTTGGGGTGGAACAAACTTTTGATATATGGTTACATATACCAGCATAAGGCCTTTTAGATTTTCAAACCAATTATGGTAGACTTACATCAGCTTACCACAAGGGATATGTTGCTTCAAATATTCTTACGAGCCAATTCACAAATGGATTGATAATCAAACCTATGCTCAATCAAAACAATTAATTTTGGGTGGACCGAAACGGAAATTTTTGGGACATGTTGCTTTGAAGATTCTTAGGCAAAGCCTCAATAAAATACCCTGTAGTAGAATGGATTAAGAATCTATTAGCACCAGAATTGAACCAAAGGTTGTGGAAGGGCTCGCTTCCGGGTAATAGAAAAACCGCTTTTGGCCATGCCTCCAGCCCTGCACGGTCAGAGAGGGATCTCTTGTTCATCACCGGAGCAGCTCCACATAAGGTTGTCATTCTTGTGTGTCACCAGAGTCTACTCCACATATGATATTCAGTCGGTATGATCAAGGGGATAGGATATTGAATGGGGCAAAGTGGGTCAAGGTAGGTGCATGGTGGGGTTATCAAGGTTAAAGGACCATGGGCAAATGGAGTCGAAACCTGCGATAGAATGATGAAAGGTAGCAAACAGAGGCAAGATAGCTCCTGATTTCCCAATGAGGAGATTTTAGCGGGTGTTTTGGAGGACAACAAAGAACAGTCCATCTCATGGAGCATCGACGAGATGAATTCCATGAGACTTCAGAAGAACCATTGTTAATGCCTGGAATAGCAGTCAAAGTGTAGCAAGTATGAATTCTGAACCACTATACCCTATGTTGCAGGCATGAAAGCAATAACAAAATGGAGTGAAAATAAGGAAACACAATTTACACGTAAAGAAAGCACTTATTGGGAAACACAACAACACAGGAATCTCTGCTGTGAATGACAATCTTCCAATGCAATTTTATTCATACACAGGTATCAAGCTTTTACTAATGGGAGCCTCAACCCGGGATTGTTTCCCAGTCCAATTCTCTAACTCCTTTCTCCCTCTATTGGGACCGTTTTTATACAATCCTGATGCTGAGACTACAGAATAAAAAACTGTTACAAGTCGCCATTCGGAGTTAATAGTGCAAAGAGTGGGCTATCACCACGTTTTACAAATATAAACAATCATTATGGAGACAGAGCGCGTGATAACGCGGGCTGACAGTGCAGAGCCTCCCACAATCCTGCTTCATGAAAATGACTCCCACATGACGTGCTGACGAACGATTGTCTGCACATGCTGCCTTGGACCCATTTTGGGTCTCCTTGTCCAGCTGGAGGCTGCTGATCAAAGGCTGACAAGAAGGCCCAAATCCTTCTCTCTACCATTCTCCCAACCTCATCCTCCATCTGGTAACATTGTTATAGGAGGAGGATGAAGAGAAAGTGGCCAAACGCTAGGTGATGATAAGTGACTTAAGAATCTTATCATCCTTGTACTATCTTCCTCCTCCTATGAGGAGGATCTTCCCATGAGCCATGCAGGCAGGTGTGCACATGTCCCTCTCTTTTCCCATGACTAAGAAACCAAATGGAACCCCCAGGAATGGCATTGGAGGCTTTGGACCCACCTAGTCCCAGCATGAGCTTTTTCTCCAACAGTTTTGTCACTACTACAAGCTGGGACTTTGAAGGTCGAGACTGCAGCTGGGAGTGCCGGAGGGACGTTGCTAGGATTTCCAAACCCATGCACCGCATATCCAGAGACTGGGTGGTGTAAAAGCAAGTGAATCCCTCTTGGTATCTAACATATGTGCCCCGATGGTTGAAAGTCTTCTGGCATGGACAACCAGAACACAAATTTCGGGCCTTCCTATAAAGAGTACTCCTTGTCGAACTAATTTCTTGAATCACACTGTCATGGTTGTCTATGGAAGACCTCGACAATGCTTGGGATTCAACCTCATATAGATCTTACCATTTGCACAATTCCACGTCTCAAATCTCTTCAGAAGGTGGCGCTATATAGTGCGAGCAAGAAAGGCTTCGGGAAGTGTTGCTTCTTTGAAATGGCTGCAATGGTGGCATGTGTGGCACCAGAGTGGAGATTTTTCCCTCCTGATGTTCAATCATATTACACAGCATGGATAAGATTCCGAATCATTTTTGTGTGGCTTCCAAGCTGGTTCTAAGGGTTGCGGATTTGACCATCTCCTTCCCTTTCCATCACCTTGATGGTGGTGTTGGGTTGTTCTAGATCGCAGCATCCCTCAGTCTCGTGTAAATGCCAGGTCTGTTGCCTCAGCAAATCAAACCTCTCTCTCTCTCACGGTTTCCATTGAAACAAAAAATGTGCCATGCTTGCAATCTAGGGAGTTGCGCCACGGGATGAGACTTCCACCTTAGGCGTATCTCGAATGGCGTTGGAGGAACCGACCAATCTGTGATGAGGCAGATTACACGTGTGAGCACCCCCTCTGCTGTCATTTCCACACAGGATGGGAGATTTTCACTTCGAGAGTCTTCTTCAACCGTTCGATCAAAGGAAACTTTTGTATCCACCGTCCACGTTCCACTTATCCCACCACCAACATTGCTCTTCGGTACACCGTGGGCGGTTTGGATCGTGATATGTTCTGAGCCGTAGATCGAGGTTAGCCCTCATGCAGCCGTCAATTGGAATGGGCCCTGCCATTTTTTGCAACGGAGAACTCAACTATTAGTTTATGCCGGTTCTCCCTGTGAAATGAACCGTAGCCGCTAATCTATCCTCGCTTTCATCATAGGCATTGATCCTTTTGACCTCTACGCCTTTTCACGATTTGAGATTGCAGTTTTACCTGCACAAGTATGGATTGAAAAATCGCTATAGGGCGCAAATTTTCCCCAAGCCACATCTCAACCTTTGAAATATTCAAGTCATTAACGGATTTCACGATCTGGGAAAGGAGCTAGGACCACGCATGTTTGTCCGCACAAAGTGATCTGAAACCGTTGATCTACCTCTGATCAATCGCAGCCCTTAAATATGGATCGTGCCCAATGTCATGATACACTTGTTTCTTTCATCGTTAAAGTATGGTCACATGAGAATCGAGGGGCTGGGATCCTTACCGAACCTCTATCAATCCCTCGAATCAACTGTTAAAACGGAGTGTTAACAACTGGCTCCACGAGGGATGCTATCCTCCCAACGAGGTAGCAAAGAACCCCCATATACCAAGTGTCAAATCCATTGGGCCACCTTCAACTCGTCTTGGGATTCTCCATTCTGCTTCATGCTACTACTTTAGCAAATTCGTGACACTCTTGCAAATCATGCCGGAGACTGTAAACCTGTGATGGTAACTGAAAAATGGAAGCAAACTGAAAATAGTAATGAAGGAAATGCTCGATAACAGCTGAGCTTATTTTCTCCTACCTACTCTACCTAACTCTGTACACAAATCCGATTAAGTGAAATCAAACTTCTAGTGAAGCCAATCAAGCAACTTGCCTAATATTTTTGTTCTTTCATGGTGCTCGGTGGACAAAAATGAAACAAATAATGGGAGAAGAAAATGATGGACAAACTAATCTTCAAAGCAGAGATGCGACCAATCTTTGCCTTCACCCAGACCCTCCATGTATTTGGCCACGGGGTCATAGAACTCATGGAAACCTCCAGCACGTTCTGTCACTTGCTCTTGAGAAAGCTACCCGAAGATTCCTGCTTCTAGGGAGTTGTCAAGCTGACACTTGGAAGATTGCAGACGAGGACCCTTAGAATCTTTCTCTAATGGAATATCCCTCTCTTCATCCGAAATTTCTGTAGCGAAGGTTTGATGTGCTTCGAGAGGGAGGTCCTCAACTTCTCCGTTGGAACCGAGTAGGCATACTTCTTTCAGTTGAGGCGGCGTTCCTGAAAATAGAGTATCAGAAAAAGTGTTTATCTGTAAACTGCTGCATCCGCCTCCATTTTTGTACAAGTTTCTGGCTTGTCCCACCTCTGTTTCTTTCTACTTTTGCTTGGAGGCCTTGATTATATGCCTTATCAATTCAAAAGAGGCGTAGCATAAGGGTAAGCTATCACCTCCAGTGCCTTCATTGTCTTTTCTCATTCCAACCTCCTGATTTTACATTGCGCTTTGAATTTTTTCATCAGAAGGTGTCATTTCAACAACTGGCTCGTCTTGCAGATACTCTTCTTCATATTCGTCGTACACAGGCGCACCAAGCTCCTTCTTGAAATCGTCTTTAGTTGACCAGGAGTGAGGCATGTCGCCATCTTGAGAGAATAGTCCTGTAAGACTATTTATTTCAACCTCAGGCTGACCATATTTCTGTGTATCATGAGAGATCTTTGATGGGCCATAGGGTTCCCTCTTTTGCTTGTAGGGCCCAACCAATTTGTATGCATCCGTTAGCTCAACACCATTGTCCTGATCTGATGGTGTCCTGGACATATTAAGGTTCTTGTCAACCTCCAAACAATCAGCGAACATCTGTTGTAGGGTGGTTGATCTTCTCTCCAAAATAAGCAAGGACAAGTCAGGAGGAAAGGCAGCTGCATAATAGATCTTAGCAGCGTTCTCAAGAGGTTGAACTTCCTTAGGCATGTTATAGTAACAACTCGTGAATCTTTATTTAAAACTAGATACAACCTCTCCTTCATGTCTCCTCAAAGAATAAAACTTTGAGAGTATTTTCTCCAATGGTCGGCTCCTTCCCCAAAACCTCAAGAATGTGCAAGAAAGCTCTTCCCAAGTATGGATGGACTTAGGCTACAAATGTTTGAACCATACTTTGGCATCCCCTTGCAGGGACAGAGAGAATGTCCGCATGTGGACATCATCATGTTCTATCTCAAAAAGGTCAGAGAAATGCTAAAAAACCAGAATATGTTTTTCAGCAGTCAAGTCTTCAGACTCTCCATCAAGCTTAGGGAGGTACTTATGATATTTCACGGGAAGATCATGGAGGATAGGAGGTAATCGTAATGGTTTATATCAGCTTGGAGAAATGGGGGAGATAGGATTAGGTACGATAGTTGAACTATTGCCTGAAGCTTCATGAATTTCATAGGGGTGTTCTTTGATGTTGGGTGCCCCCAGATAAATATCTAGGCCGAAATCAGATGTGTAAGATGATGCAATGCTTTCGGTTTGTAAAGAAGGATAAACAGGGACATATTCATGGTTCTGCTCAGGATGAGCGGGGCCAGAGAAAGCTGTTTTGACGAATCTAAAAAGGGATAAGAACAAACTTACAAGGTAGTATAAGGCATCCCAGAATAAATACGGACTCGAGTGCCTGGACCTCCCGTCATAAATTTCTGAGTTTTATGGGGGGTTCACTCCTAGGCGGGGTCTGCCAGCCTTCCTTAGTCATTAGATTTTTCTGGATGACATCACTGGCAAAGTCGTCGAAGTCTAAATCATTCAAGAGTGGAGTTTCCAGGTCAAAGATGCTCAACCTTCTTGGTGTCTGACCAATTTTTCACCATCAACAGTTAGATCTAAGTATTTGTCGTTCTTCCTCGGGAGGATCTTCAAGTTCATTCCCCGACAACGGTGCCAGTTTGTTAGCACCATAATTGAACCAAAGGTTGCGGAAGGGCTCGCTTCTGGGTAATAGAAAAATCGCTTTTAACCGCACCTCTAGCCTTGCGCGATCAGAGAGGGATCTCTCATTCGTCACTAGAGCACCTCCACATAAGGTTGCCAGTCTTGTGTGTCACCAGAGTCTACTCTGCATAGGATATTTAATCGGTATGATCAGGGGGCTAGGATCCTGAATGGGGAAAAGTGGGTCGAGGTAGCTGCATGGTGGAGTTATTAGGGTTAAAGGAACATGGGCAAATGGAGTCAAAGCCTGCGCAAGAAATTATTACAGATGGAAAGAATGATGAAAGGTAGCGAATGGAAGCAAGATAGCTACTGATTTCCCAATCAGGAGATTTTAGCGGGTGTTTTGGAGGACAAGAAAGAACAGTCCATCTCATGGAGCATCGAAGAGATGAATTCCATGAGACTTTAGAAGAACCATTGTTAATTCCTGGAACAACAGTCGAAGCATAGCAAGTACGAATTCCAAACCACTATACCCTATGTTGCAGGCATGAAAGCAATAAACAAAATGGAGTGAAAACAAGGAAACACAATTTACATGTAAAGAAAGCACTTATTGGGAAAAGAAACAACACAGGAATCTTTGTTTTGAATGACAGTCTTCCACTGCAATTTTATTCATACATAGGTATCAAGCTTTTACAAATGGGATCCTCAACCCGGCATTGTTTCCCAATCCAATTCTCTAACTCCTTTCTCCCTCTATCGGGAGTGTTTTTATACAATCCTAATGATGAGACTACAGAATAAAAAACTGTTACAAGTCACCATCTGGCATTAACAATGGAAAGAGTGGGCTATTGCCACGTTTTACAAATATAAACAAACATTATGGAGAGGGAGCACGTGATAACGCGGGTTGACAATGTAGAGCCTTCCACAATCCTGCTTCATGAAAATGACTCCCACGCGACATGTTGATGAACAATTGTCTGCACAGGATGCCTTGGACCCATTTTGGGTCTCCTTGTCCAGCTGGAGGCTGCCGATCAAAGGCTGACAAAAAGGCCCAAATCCTTCTCTCTACCATTCTCCCGACCTCATCCTCCATCTAGTAACATTGTTATAGGAGGAGGCCGGAGAGAGGGTGGCCAAATGCTAGGTGATGATAAGCGACTTAAGAAGCTTATCATCCTTGTACTATATTCCTCCTCCTATGAGGAGGATCTTCCCGTGAGCCATGCAGGCAAGTGTGCAATTGTCCCTCTCTTTGCCCATGACTAAGCAGCCAAATGGAACCCCCAGGAATGGCGTTGGAGGCTTTGGACCCACCTAGTCCCAGCATGAGCTTTTTCTCCAACAATTCTGCCACTACTGTGAGTTGGGACTTCGAAGGTCGAGACTGCAGCCAGGAGTGCCGGAGGGATGTTGCTAGAATGTCCAAACCCATGCACCGCATATCCATAGACTGGGTGGTGTAGAAGCAGGTGAATCCCTCTTGGTATCTAACATCTGTGCCCCGGTGGTTGAAAGTCTTCTGGCATGGACAACCAGAACATAGATTTCGGGCCTGCCTACCAAGAGTACTCCTTGTCAAACTAATTTCTCGAACCACACTGTCATGGTTGTCTATGGAAGACCTCGACACTGCTTGGGATTCGACCTCATATAGATCTTACCATCTACACAATTCCACATCTCAAAGCTCTTCAGAAGGTGGCGCTATATAGCGCGAGCAGGAAAGGCTTCGGGAAGGGATGCTTCTTTGAAATGGATATGATGGTGGCATGTGTGGCACCAGAGTGGAGAGTTTTCCCTCCTGATGTTCAATCATATTACATAGCATGGCTAAGATTCTGAATCATTTCCACATGGCTGCCAAGCTGGTTCTAAGGGTTGCAGATTTGACCATCTCCTGCCCTTTCCGCCACCTTGATGGTGGTGTCAAGCTGTTCTAGATTGCAGCATCCCTCAGTCTCATGTAAATTCCAGGTTTGTTGCCTCAGTGAATCAAACCTCTATCTCTCTCACGGTTTCCATCGAAACGAAAGCTGTGCCACGCTTGCAATCCGAGGAGTTGCGCCACGGGACGAGACTTCCACCTCAGGCATATCCCGAATGGTGTCGGGGGAATCGACCAATCTACGATGAGGCAGATTACACGTGTGAATTCCCCCTCCACTGTCATTTCCACACATGATGGGAGATTCACACTTCGGGAGTCTTCTTTAGCCCTTCGATCAAAGGAAACTTTTGTATCCACTGTCCACATTCCACTTATCCCTCCACCAACGTTTCTCTTCGATACACTGTGGGTGGTTTGGATCATGATACGCACTGAGTCGTAGATTGAGGTTGGCCCTCATGCAGCCATCGATCGGAATGGGCCCCGCCATTTTCACAACAGAGAACTCAACTATTCACCCGTGAAAGTTCGCCCTACGAAATGAACCGTAGCCACTGATCTATCCTCGCTTTCATCATAGCCGTTGATCCTTTTGACCTCTACGCCTTTTAATGATTTGAGATTGCAGTTTTACCTGCACAAGTATGGATTGTGAAATCACTGTAGGCCGTAGATCTGCCCCAAACCACATCTCAACCATCGAAAGCTTCCAGTCATTAACGGATTTCACGATCCAGGAAAGGAGCTAGGACCGTGCATGTTTGTTCGCGTGAAGCGATCCGGAACCGTTGATCTGGCTCTGATCAATCGCAACCCTTGAATATGGGTCATGCCCAATGTCACGATACACTTGCCGCTTTCATCGTTGAAGGATGGTCACATGAGATTCAAGGGGATGGGACCCTTACTGAACCTCTGTCAAGCCCTTGAATCAACTATTAAAATGGAGTGTTAATAGAATTGAAGCTAAGCTCATTTAAAACATCTATTTTTGGGAGGAGTACGATGGAAAATTTAGTACATGTTGTTATAGCTAATTTCACCACTCCAGGTGAATCACACTTTGTATGGCCTTCCCCTGTCCCGCTGCAGACTCCTTAGACCCCATGGACCATTTTTTTCCCTTTGATGTTTCCTTGATCATCCCTAAAAACATGTGAAAAATGATACACGCGACTTTTAAACCTATAAGCGCGTATATATGCGGCTTTGACCACTAAAACTGCGTACATCGGGATGTATGCAAAATCCAAATCCTTTTGGAGTTTTCCTTGACATGGATCTGACTCATTTGACTCCTGGCCTTCCCTATGCCTTGAGATCGCTCGGATTCGACCTTTCATTACCCCTTTGAAAAGCTATATAAGGAACCCCTTGGTACATTGAAGGAAAGAAGAGAAATTAAGAGCAAAGAAACTATAGTCCATTGTTGTCGGAACTTATGCTTGAGTCTGCATCCCTTTGTCCCTTGGAGCACTAGTGTGTTCTTCCCAAGCTTTCCTTTTGCTAGTGAGCTTGCTATCGAGAGATGGAGGATTGAGGTGGTGGAGGCCCAAGTGGGGGATTCAGTTACTCTGGTTCGCAAACGTGCCAACAGAGGTTGTATCTTGTAATCTCTGATTTATATTAATAGAAATATCTTTTCTTGTCCAATAATGTGTGTTTGAATGAAAATTTTATCCATTGGATTATGTCAAATGCTTATACATTATTGATTATATATATGCTAGAATAGATCTAACAACATGATATATAGAATGCTTGTATTGTTTACTTGTTGTTGAGGAATTAATCTATCAATTCAAGCTAAAGTTGGAAAGCTCAATGGGGATCTACTTCAACCGTCTGGAATAAGGTACGAGGTCTGATCCTTTAGTGTTAGACATTTAATTTCTATTGCATATTGGAAAGGATTGATCTCTGGAGTCAAGCTGTCTGTTGTGGTACCCCAAGCCATAGGAATTTCTCTCCATAACAGAATTGGTGACTCCGCTGGGGAGTTCCTAGTAGTTGTCCTTTGGGGGTTTGTTTTATCAGCATTCAATGAATTTGAATTGCTCTTTCTCTCTTGTTTTTGTGTCGGGTCTGGGGGCATGTATGCTTGGTAGTGTCTGATTGGTGTGAAGTTTGTCTCAGCTTGTCTATTTGCCTTGATTTTATGCACCTTTCTTCCTGCACGCGAGTTTTTGACTCACAGTCGCGTATACACGCGGTTTTCTCTGCGATTTCCGCGTATACAGGCGGGTTTACTGCGAACAGTCACGTATGCCCTTGATTTTTCCTTTTTGGGGAAGTTAAATGGTTGCTGGGTGAAGTTTGATGTTTGCTGAGTCTCCTTTGGCACTGCCTGAGTCTGTTTATACCTTTATTTCTGACCAGAAACGTTTTTTTTAGGCTAAATTTTTTTTTTAAGAAGGTTCTTGTCATGGCATTTTCGATTTTTTGTTTGAGATTAGTGCATTAGAGTTCTTTTACCTTAGTGCTTTGCTTGAGTGTTGTTTGTGTGTGCTTGCAGAGTCTAGGGGTCGTAGAATCATTCTTTTGCTTTTTGAATCTCTTTTATTTCAAAAAATCCAAAAACATTTGCTTATCGTTATGCATTGCATTTTGCATTTTTGCATTGTACTTGCACTAGATTTGCTTTGGAGTACTAGTTAGAACTTCATATAGGAAAGCTTGCATTCATCATTTGAAGAAAAATTGTGAATTTCACGTAGTAGCATACCCTGTTTTCATGGACACAATGCATTTGCATTGATTGTTAGGTGTGCATTTTACTTCATGTTGTGTCATAAGACCATTAGTTGCACGGTCACATCCCTATTTTTAGTAATAAAGCCAATTAAAATCAATGCTAAATTAAAATGAATTACACTCTTTTCTTTTCTAGGGTGCACCAACAAGCTTAGGTTTTAGGATCTTGGAATAGTTCATTGTAAGTAAATTCTCGAAGATCACTAAACAACAACATGTATGTGTCTGTCCAGGTGAGTGTGTGAAATCCTTAGTATAACTAGTGTTTCTCAGGATCCTCCTCTCAAAAGGGAGTTAACCATAAGGCAGTGTGAGCGGTTATTGATTGGGATGACCCCTAGTCATAACTGAGTAGCACCGGAGATATTTCCAGGATTGTATTCGTATCTGGGGGCTCTTTCGAGAGTTTTGGGCTTTGCTACCCTGCCCATACGGTCAATCCCGCTTGCAACTGTCCGCCTGAGCATTGATTATATTGAGGTGACCTTAGTGGCCTTACCTAGGATATCGAGGGGGTACTTTGTAGGGGTTATTCTGCGGGTGTCTCGGCCAGGTTGGGGTTAGACAACATAGTCGCTTTACATGTTGAAGATGAGGGCCATAATAATTGGTTACGTAACTTCGCTTTTTGTGTATGGGAGTCTCAAGCCTCTCCTAGGTGAGACATACCTGCTTCATTCGAGAGCTCACTTATCCATCCCTTGTTTGCTTGCATTTGGCTTTAGATTTTATTAGTGATTGCTCTGTGCATGATAGTTGGTCTAGGGTTTGCGTAAATAGAGAGTCTTTTCTATTTTTTGAGTCATTGTGGATTTGGGTGCGACTTCTCGCCCTTCTCTTCGTTTAGTAGGACTTCCGCCTTCTACTTCTCCTCTTTATTTGGGAGAGAGACCTAGATAGTCCAGGTGGGCTATTTCGCACATTGATTCACACACCATGGGAGACCATTTAGAAGGTATTCCTGAACCACCTTCTCCCATTCGTGTAGACGATGGGGAGTTTACTCCTACTTACGATCCTTCACCCAACTTGGCTGAGTTAGGTCCTATGATTTCTGAGATAGGAACCATGCACGATAGACCTACTAACTCTAGGGTTGATTCCCCATTGACACATTACCGGTATGGAATGTCGAAGGATGCCGAGACTCATTTCGAACCCGCCAGCACTAGCTATGGTAGTTATGCTATGTCTAGTTTCCCTACACATGATTTGGCATTTCATGTCGAATCCGACTTTGAGCCTAACACTATGCCTGGGGACACTCTCATTCCTTACCATGCGGAGAGGTTTGGGAGCACTGGTCACATTGCACCTTCCATCCCGGTGGTGGAAGTTACATCTCAGATCCCTCCTAGGTCTAAGGTTAGCGATCCGATTAGGATACTAGATTCGAGACGAGTGACGATAGGCAATAGCATGTACATTATTACTCAGATTCCTTCGTCCTCAGTCCCTAGTTCTTCAAATGTTCATCCTCCACCTTATTTGCGTGGTCCTTCGAGCTGACACATGGCTACGAGTCAGGTCCGTACTGCGGTTACTAGAACGATTGTGTCTCAAGTTTACATACCGCCCGTTTCTTCGGGAGGTTATGTTCACCCTTCTAGAGGTCATGTTCCTACCTCTAGGGCGTATATCCCTACTTCCGGTATGTATATTCCTACTTCCAGAGTGTATCTTCCTACCTACGGAGTGTCTCATGGGGCATCGCATGCGATGACTTATGGACCCTATTATGGGACGCAGTATGGATAGGATTCTTCACCTTATGGGGGGGGGTATCAACAACTTGCTTACTCTCCTAATTACAGCTTTGTAGCTCCTACTAGTCAAGGTCCACCACACTATGGTGCTTCCACGCCACCCTATACGGGTTATACGGGCGGAGGGCACTATGGCCAAGGCCATGGTGGTAATCAAACCTATATGAATCAGGGAGCGACCCATATACCTCATCATCCTAGGTTCCCTTTCCTCACGACACTCAATCTTCCTGACTTGTCGAGAATTATGAACGATCCTGTAGCTCATGACCTGGCTTGGCCGGCTATCCCCACCAAAATTCCTTTGGACATACCTAAGTTTGAGGGCAAACCAGGAGAGGATCTGAGCGAACACGTTACTATGTTTCACCTATGGTGCTCTTGGAATTCCTTACATCAGGACTCAATCCGTTTGAGACTATTTCAACGCACCCTTACAGGGCTGGCTGCGAAATGGTATATAGAGTTACCTAGGGGAGATTTCGCTTTGTTCGATGACCTTGCGATGAATTTTATTAATCACTTCCAGCTACTAGTGCATTATGACGTTGGTACTGAACTCTTGTCAACATTTTGGCGAGATAAAGCCACACATATCTTTGATCATATTCAAGAGTGTCGTAGATGGAAGCAGTTAATTAAATCCTTTATACCGCAGGAGTTCCTCCTCGAGTGGTTCCTCAAGTCGTTATTGCCGTACATAGCGAAGGATGTTTCCACATCCAGAGTGCAGAATGAGGAACAAGCAATTTTTAGGGCACAGGAACTGGACTTGATCTATGCTCAATCTGGATTGTTATATGAGATTATTCCCAATGCTCTGCATTCCAGTTTTGACCCCAAAGTCAAACCTGGACCACATGCTAATGGAATTGTGGGTTGTGCAAGTGCGAAACCTGCGGATTCGGTTGCAAAAAAAGTTAGTCAATTGTCTATCAACCAATCTAATTCGAGACAAGCTACAGCTTCGTCTCAACCCACCCAAATGACGAGTGTACTTTCAGTGCAATCGTCGGACCAGAAGGGTAACCAGCAGCCTAGACGGAATAGAAAAAAGGGTAAAAATAATCGTAAGGGCGGGAATAAGAATGAGAATGATAGCAGTAATGACAAGAACGACCGAAATGCTGGGGGGGGAAAGCAAGCTAAACGTAAGGTTAAGTTCCCTTGCAAGTTATGTAAGGACGATCACCTCACTTACTTGTGCCCTCGTATTGAGGAAGCTTCGAGATTCTTGGCACAGGGCCCAGCTGTGCTAACTAACCCTTTACCGCATAATCAAAATATGAACTTGAAGTCCCATGACCAGTCTGGTGATGATCATGATCCACCGAAGGGTAGTGGTCATGGGTGCATTAACATGGTCCATGCTGCGAAAGTTATGACCCGTGCGAAAGATTATGGTTCATCACAACCCAGCCCAGGCAAAGAGCCTGATCCACTAGGGTCCCCTTTGCGTATTGACAAACCTATGGATAAACCTGAGACTGCACCTCGCATTCCTAAGGGAGTCCTTAAGCGTTCAGGGAATAATCCAAATGCTTGAGCCACCCAGAACTATTTAGTTGTCAAGGATTTGGGCCACACTCCTTGTGCGATGTCCACATTGGAAGTGCTTCAGAGTTGTCCTTCGCAAAGGAAGGCGTTGCTTTCTACCCTTGGTGTGAATGATGATGATTCTTCCTCTGTGATCAAATTTGAAACCGCAGGACTTCAGCCTCGCTTGCCCTACTATGTGTCTCTTTTGATTCACGTAGAATGTCTTAATATGATCGTCAAGCGCACTGTGATTGACGAGGGCGCTGCTGCTTCTATGATGTCTTTATCCTGTTGGAAGGGTCTAAGTTCTCCTGAGCTGTCTAAATCAGTGACCATGTTAACTGCGTTCAATGGGAGATATTTTAGGCCGCACGACATCCTTCCTTCCCTTAAAGTCCATTTGGGAGGGAAGACCATTGCGATAGAGGTCGAGGTGGTTGATGCACCCCTTGACTACAATCTCTTGCTGGGTAGGAACTGGATGTACAGTATGCAATCCATTGCTTCTTCCTTGTTCCGCGTTGTATGCTTTCCACATACGAGAAGATCATAACGATTGATCAAATGACATTCAAGAATTCGTCTGCTACTGCATCTTCAGGATCTTCGATACCGATCGTTGACCACTCTCAGCCGGCAACTGGGAGTGTGGGTGTAGGCATGTATCCATCCCTCATGGGAAGCTTTAGTTGTCCTGCGCCGATCCTCATGATAGGATCTAGTTCTGATGAGGCTTCGACATCTACGACATCGGTGTCTTTTTGCATGAGTCATATCGAAGATCCTTGGATTATTCCTACACCGAGTACTTCGAGTGAGCCCATCGTGACGAACGTGCCATTGCCTACAACTATGATAGCTTATCAAGCTAATCTCAAGTGTGTTGTAGAGCCTAGTCCTTCCTCTTCGCGGATGGAGGAGGAGGACCCTTATGTGCTGCCAGCATGGGCAGTACAATCTTCTCATGCACACAACTACCTTGATATGGTTTTCCCTTCAGATGAAGCGATTATTGAGGCTATGTCGGGAGTTGAGCCACCATGGGAGGAACTTGATCATAGATCGTACTTTCTTCCAGAGCTTGACTGCTTGGAGTGTGAGGATTTTAGGGCGATTCTTAGTCAGAGAGTTGGTAGTCCTATGGTTCCATTAAGCTCTCCTGGTCCGATGGCTGATGGAAACATGGTGAACATATCTTCAACGATTCCTATCAACATCTCTTGCAATCTTGGTGTGATAGAGAATGTCTATATTAGGGCAGAATGTTCCCATGCTGAGATTCTTGAGTACACTGAGCTATTTAAGGATTTCCATGATATTTTTGCTTGGTCGTACGACGAGATGCTAGGTATTGACCCTCATATTGTCAAGCATGAGATTAAGACTTACCCCAATGCTAAGCCTGTTTGACAACGTTTACGTGTGATGAATCCTAGGAAAGCACCCGCAATTAAGGCAGAGATAGAGAAGCTGTTGAAAGCCGGTTTCATCTATCCCGTTCCCTTGATGGAGTGGGTTTCAAACCCCATTTTGGTGGATAAGAAGCAGGGAGCGATCCACTTATGTACTGAATTCCGCGATTTGAATCATGCCTGTCCTAAGGACAATTTCCCCACACCATTTATTGATCAGATTTTGGATGAGTGTGCAGGTAGCGAGGTGTTCTCCTTCATGGATGGCTTTTCTGGATATAATCAGATACAGATTAAACCTGAGGACCAACATAAGACTGCATTTATTTGTCCTTTGGGAACATTTTCATATCGAAAAATGCCTTTCAGCCTTAAAAATGCCGGAGCTACATTTCAGCGGGCAATGACCTTGATCTTCCACAATCTCAAGTCAATTATCGAGGTATTTTTGGATGACCTTACTGCTCATTCTCGCATGAGAATGCATCATCCCTATCACTTGAGATTGGTATTCGAAAGATGCCGGCACTATTCGGTCAGATTAAATCCTAATAAGTGCATCTTTTGTGTGAAGTTAGGGAGTTTGTTAGGATTCATCGTTTCTAAAGAGGGTATAAGAGTCGACCCTTTGAAGGTGGAGGCAATACTTTAGTTGTCTCCCTTGAAGAATATTCATCATCTTCATTGTTTGCAAGGCATGGAAAACTTCTTACGAAGATTTGTTGTCAACTTTGCCAATTTGACTAGAGGCTTCATGCGTCTCTTGAAGAAGGACACCCCCTTTTATTGGGATGAGTGAGCCCAGGAGTCCTTCGATGCACTCAAGCGATCCCTAGCATCGGCCCCAGTAATTAGTCCCCCGGACTATAGCCGTGATTTTCTATTATATGTGGCCACATCCTTAGAGATGATTGGTATGGTTTTGGTTCAAGAGGATGAAGAGATCCAAGAGCATGTCATATATTATTTGAGCCGAAACCTTATTGACGTAGAGATTCGTTATTCTCATGTCGAGAAGCTTGCTTTAGCTACTGTACATGCGGTTCAGCAGTTGAGACATTATATTCTCTTTCGCTAGAACTTGGTTGTGGCCCATGTCAATCCGTTTCAATTCATCCTCACCTGAAGGATGATTGGGGGAAAATATAATAATGGATTGTCATTTTGCAAGAATTCGATCTCGAGTTTGTTTCGGAAAAATCGAAGAAGTCGTTAATTTTTGCAGAGCTTATATCGGATTTCCTGAGCGAGGCCAAGGAGTTGGTTTGTGAAGATACGTTTGTCGATGAACACATCTTCTTAATCTCAATGTTAGACCCATGGTATGGGGACATCATAATATATTTACAAACACTGAAGAACCCTACTCACCTCTCGCGAGATGAACGATGAGGATTACGTCACATATCTAAGAACTACCTCATTGTGGATAACAATTTGTACCGCCGTGGGGCAGATTCAATTTTACAACATTCTTTAACTCATGAAGAGGCTGAGGTAGTGTTGAATGAGTGCCACAGAGGGGCGTGTGGTGGTCATTTATCTGGGCTTTCTACAGCTCAAAAGATTTTAAGAGCGGGTTATTTTTGGCCGTCGATCTTTAAGTATTGTGTTGATGTGTTCAAGAGGTGCCACTCTTGCCAGGTGTTAGAACGTAATATGTGCTCAAAACCTGCCCCGTTACATCCCATTATCACTGCCAGTCCCTTCACAAAGTGGGGGCTCGATTTATGGATTGCAACCCAGCTTCGGCTAGGGGCCACCATCATATTATAGTGGCTGTTGATTACTTCACAAAATGGGATGAGGCTTTGCCTACAGTAAAATCTGACGGTGAGACAGCCGCTCACTTTGTATTCAACCAAATTATTACTTGGTTCAGGATTTTGAAAGAGCTTGTCACTGACCATGGCTTGCACTTTCAGAATCGTATGATGGAAGAGTTGGCATCCAAGTTAGGGTATAAGCAAGAGCATTCCTCTTCTTACTACCCTCAAGCGAATGGACAGGTAGAGGCAGTGAATAAATCACTCAAGTTCATTCTTCAATGAACCATTGCACAAAGCAAGAACAATTGGCACATCATGTTATATCCTGCTTTGTGGGCATATCGGAGCGTTGTTAAGACTGCCACTGGTTTTTCTCCATATCAACTTGTGTATGGAGTGGAGTCGATATTGCCGGTTGAATGTGAGATTCCTTCTTTGAATCTAGTTGTAGAACTCTTACCGGACACTTCCCCATTGGAGGAGCGTTTGGTTCACCTTGAGCAACTTGATGAGCAACATTGGGATGCCTTGGTGGCTCTAGAAGTCAATAAACATCGCGTAAAGGTCTAGTATGATAAGTCCATCCGTCCAAGGAGGTTTAGTGAAGGAGACTTGGTCCTTTTGTGGGACCAACCGAAAGAACCCTTGGGGGTAGGGAAATTTAATCCTATGTGGCATGGTCCTTACGTGGTTAAGCGTATGTTAGAGAAGGGTGCGTATGAGTTAGTGGATTACGAAGGAACGGCCTTGGCGGAGCCTAGAAATGGGCTCTATCTCAAGAAATACTATGCATGATCTTCAGCCAAGGCTACTTATTGTATATTATTGTATATCTTTGCATAGTTAGGTCTTTTTCTTATCGTGATCGAGTTTGTGATCAGTTTCCATTTATTTTGGTAGATGTCAATGGAATCTTCCACCTACATAGGATTCGCGGATGGTGCAAGCCGTCACACTCAACACTTAGCCTCTGCTGCTTGGGTGATTTATACTCCTATGGGTCAGGTACTGTCTTTAGGAGACGTATGTCTACGACCATCTTCCAACAATGTTGCTGAATACAGTGCCATTATTGAGCTTCTACGGGATGCCATTTTACATGGCGTTCTCTCTCTTGAGGTACGTCTTGATTCAGAGTTAGTAGTGTCACAGCTCAATGGTTTGTACCATGTTAGAGATCCGATGTTATTGAGAATATTCTTACGTGTGAGATTGTTAGAATGGAAATTTGACAATATAACATATATACATATTCCAAGAAATAATAATCAAGTTGCTGACTCATATGCTAACTACGTGTTAGATTGGCATTTGTTTCATTCACAATAAATTAATCACAAGCACAATTTTTACACATGTAAATAAATAAACCGATCACCATAAAACTTTTTTATATATACATCCAAAATGTGATAATACATAGTGTCATGATACAAAATTGGGGCTTTCGAGCCACCAGCATATAATACACGGTAGTACAAAATGTATACACTCCCAGGTGTCTAATCCTGTGGAGGAGGAGGAGGGTTGTGATCATGGAAGGTCATTACGACTCTAGCTAGCCACCAAAATAACCGCACCCATGTGCGTGGTACACCCACCACCTGCCACTGCATAGGCTCAGGCAAGTCCTCGACTTGCGCCATGGGAACTCTATGTGTCAGTCTCACAAAATTGGTATGAATGATCTGGAGCGTCCGCTCCGCATCCACACCTGTGATGTCATCTCCTCTTCCCCTCCGTCTATGACGAGGGAAGCCCTCTAGCCACTGTGGTCCCACATCTGCACAAAAATGGTAGATGTCACTATGTATTATCACCCAAAAAATATGTCTTTTTGATTCCATATAATCAAGAAAACAAAAAAATTAAATAACTCAAAATTTAAAAAGAGAGGGTCGATATTTGTTACCTATATCGCCATATGGCGATCCTGGTGGTAGCGGCATGTCTGAGTCCCCTTGGAAATCTATCCCTGCATAGGGGTAGTCATCGATGGAAACTATCTGTCGTTGCCACCATGGAAAGAACTCAGCTGGATATGGGTTGGCCACCCTACCAGCCCCCAGTATACACATAGCATCTGCCCAATGCCGTTGGGATGGATCTAGAACCCCGTGAAGAGGAACGTCCACTCTGGGGATCAATCCTGGAACACGCTCGAAGAAAAACGTGCTCAAAATACTGCTGAACCCGAAGTTCCGCGCTCTGCCTACCTTACACTCACTGAGCTGATGTTTCATGTTGCTCAGTAGTGTAGTGCTCTGGTCATAGATCGTGGGTCTCATGCACTCCACTACATAGAACATCAAAGGCCATGAGGCCTGGTGGAGTGATGCCAAGCCTGCTATCCTGCCCAATGTCAATAGTATGGCCTTTAGGCCCAGCACCTGTATAGCATTGGTAGGGACCTGACTCCCCACCTTCTCTGTGTCTGGATAATAGTACACCACAATGTACTCGTCGATAGTCAGGCCACTTCCTGGCCCACCACGAGAACGAAGGTTCACCACTTCCCCTCATCTAGAAAGCCCAGTATTGAAGTATATGTCCTCCACCTCTATGGTGAGGGACATTCCATCTATATGGAAGGACTTTGATTCTGGATCCCAATAATCCACCAGCATCTGTAATAGTCTTGGTTTGGCCCTCAAACCACCAAGACACCAAAACTTGTAGAGTCCGCATGCACGTAGAGCTTGTTGAGCCATTAGATCGGCCCTTACTGCTTCCTCTACCTCACCATGCTCACGCTCTCTCCACTCTAGGACCATCCTACAAAAGAAATTGCAAATTTTCCCATTAGTTTATTGAAAAAACCATATGGGTGGCCTCATACGTGATTGTTTTCAAAACAACCGTGTATGTACGTGGGTTTGAGGCCATTTTTCGTGTATATCTAACCCTATACGTGGAAAAAACCTTGATTTCCACGTGGGCCGCAGTGCCCATTTTGGGTTGGCCTAGAAAGCTTAATCAACCATGGAATTTCATAAAAATTGCATCAAAATGAAAGAGAAGAGCATGAGGAAATACCTGGAAGAAACGGTAGTGGATTCCGCCGGCTGGATCTCCTGGAATTCGCTGTTGAAAATCAGAGCTCAAATGGGTAAAATTTTCAAATGTTTTATAATATTTTGAATTGTTTACTATTTATAGAAAATTTTCAAATATTTGAAAATTTTTACCCCCTTTCTTATAGTTTCGACGTTTTGTAACCATTTTGGACCGTTTTGACATAATTCATGATGTAGAGGACCTTTTTCAGTGCCGTTTCATCCATCAGATTAACCCGCTCATGCCGATCTCAGGTATCATGTCTAAACTGGCATATAGGTTAGGTTTCATCACCATCTACATTTTGCATAACCTTATGACCATCTCATCATGACCTTAGGTACGAACCCACTCTGTTATCTTACGGAACCTTCTTGCTATTTTAGAAGTGACATGATATGAGTGGTAGAGCTTCGCCTTACATGGGTACCCTAATTAGCGCCTTATTTGCATTTGGTTCCCATGCTGACATTTTCTTCTTTAGGGTGTGGGAGTCTGTTGTATAGTACTGCCATGAGCCTCATACTCCTCTTGATCTTTTGCTGGCCTATTCCCCTCACGACTCCCTTAGGTCAAGTTGTGAATGCATTATCATGATATTTTCCTGCTTTATTGAGCTTTATGCCGGATTCCCTGACATTGCATTTCAGTCATATAGCCCAAGCTTGTCTCATGTCTAGCCATGCAGAGCCATTTTTTATATCCTTCGCAGCTTATTTCCCTTTCTACCGGGAGGGGATTTTCCCCCGAGTGTCGATATCCTACACATGTATCCTTGCATTGAGCATAGGTATGTTCCACTGCTTGGAACTAGTTTGTTTTCCCTTATGACACTCGTCCCCTCCTAGTATGTAACTATAAAGCTATTTTATTCTTTTTTCAAGCTTTTTAAATAACTGAAAAAGTCCAAAACAAATCAAAAAACCAAAAATCTGAACAAGGAAAGATGTTATTTGTGGCAGTTGTTGAGTCATGTCACCTTAGAATAGAGCACTGTATATCACATCCATTGGTTGGGTTATAGTTTGACTTTAGGAGTTGTACTCATTTATTTGAGTTTATCTCCACTGACTGGTTAAGCTTCCAGTCCCTATGGAGCCTCTGTCGATGCCTCATGTGTCGCAAAGATGTCCTAGTTTGTATATCGAGTCTATGCTGCCTTTATGCTTTTGTTCGAAGGAATTTGAAGCCTGAGTCGGCCATTCCTCGGTTCTCTTGACTTTGCATGTCGCCATTCCTGGTATAGTTCCTGGTTCGTGCACCTTATGACCGAGTCCTTCCACATTATACAGCTTCGCTGAGTACCTCGTGTTGGATGATGGGGGATGCCTTAATGCCCTTCCAGCGGATTTCATCCCATCGACTTCAGATCATTTATTCTGGGATTGGAATCTAGAGTCATTTTGAGTTCCTTGAGACTTGCAGTCATCAGTGGCAGGTTCTCTCGCCATCGACAGTTTTTGGGAATACATCAATGTCCCCTGATCGATGGATCCTCTCAAGTGTTCGACCTAAACACATTTATTCACACTTGTTAGTTTTCACTCTAGTACCTTGATTCACATTTTCATTATCCGTGGGTGATATCGCGTCTATTAACAGTATACATTAATGACCGGTAATCAGATGATGGACTACTATGTTAGACCTCGACACCTCTATTCACATAGTAGGACATGTACTCGTAGCGGTTTGTGTAAAATACTTTCCAGATTGGTGGCATCTCTTATATGCTACCTCCTTGATCGTGCCAGTGTTCATTAGATTTCAGCTCTTATGACTTGATTCCAGTATATGTCAGATATTTCCATCCACTATGGAGATCTTGATCTGTTATATATCTTCAACCATTATGGAGATCATGGTCCTTTGTATATCTTCATCATGGAGATTCTGATCTATGTATATTGTACGTGGCGATGACCACTTATGGGATATCTTGTATCATTCCTATTCATGGCCATTGTACTCTTATGTATCCGGGAATGCTATATGTATTTGCAGTTATGTGCAAAGTTGTATTATTGTACTATGCTGATTGGGTGGCTGGTCTTCCATTTGGGATCCTTCATCACTCCACTTTTGGAATGGACTTATAATGTATTTCAGCCATCGTATGACCCCTCTGACCTCGCACATTAGGGGGCATCTATTATAGCTGATTTCACCACTCCAGGTGAATCACACTTTGTATGGCCTTCCCCTGTCTTGCTGCAGACTCCTTAGACCCCATGGACCATTTTTTGTCCTTTGATGTTTCCTTGATTATCCCTAAAAACATGTGAAAAATGATACCCGCGAATTTTAAACCTATAAGCACGTATATACACGGGTTTGACCACTAAAACCGTGTACATCGGGATGTGTGCAAAATCCAAATCCTTTTGGAGTTTTCCTTGACATGGATCCGACTCATTTGACTCCTGGCCTTCCCTATGCCTTGAGATCGCTCATATTCGACCTTTCATTACCCCTTTGAAAAGCTATATAAGGAACCCCTTGGTAAATTGAAGGCAAGAAGAGAGAATTAAGAGCAAAGAAACTATAGTCCATTGTTGTCGGAACTTATGCTTGAGTCTGCATCCCTTTGTCCCTTGGAGCACTAGTGTGTTCTTCCCAAGCTTTCCTTTTTCTAGTGAGCTTGCTATCGAGAGATGGAGGATTGAGGTGGTGGAGGCCCAAGTGGGGGATTCAGTTACTCTGGTTCGCAGACGTGCCAACAGAGGTTGTATCTTGTAATCTCTGATTTATATTAATAGAAATATATTTTCCTGTCCAATAATGTGTGTTTGAATGAAAATTTTATCCATTGGATTATGTCAAATGCTTATACATTATTGATTATATATGCTAGAATAGATCTAACACCATGATATATAGAATGCTTGTATTGTTTACTTGTTGTTGAGGAATTAATCTATCAATTCAAGCTAAAGTTGGAAAGCTCAACGGGGATCTACTTCAACTGTCCGGAATAAGGTACGAGTTCTGATCCTTTAGTGTTAGACATTTAATTTCTATTGCATATTGGAAAGGATTGATTTCTGGAGTCAAGATGTCTGTTGTGGTACCCCAAGCCATAGGAATTTCTCTCCGTAACACATGTTGCTCCAAATATTCTTAGGCAAACCTATAAAAGAATTGATTGAGAATCAGACATGTTGCATTAGAATAATTTTTTTTTAGGACTGGTGGATTTAAAGATTTTTTAGGCAGAGCTTATACATGAATGGATTGAGAATATACTCATTCAGAACAATATATATATATATTTTTAAACCATGGGAACAACAATCTCTCAAGAGTATATTCAATAGCCCTCAAGCCGGATATACCAGTAATTTGTGATTTAGCAGAGCCTTGTCACAACGGGTCAATGAGCAACCCTACCCCTTACCCCACCGCGGTTTTGAACCTGTGACCTCTAGAGAGATAACACATGTTCTTAACCATTAAACCCACTCAAATAGATAGAATAATATCTTTTTGGGTGAAGAAAGATTGAAACTTCTAGGTCATGGTGCTTCAAAGATTCTTAAACAGGGCCCATACATAAAGGGATCGAAAATCGAACCTATGCTCATTCAAAACAATTGTTTCTTGATGGAGCGGTATTGCAAGGATATATTGCTTTGAAACAAATAAATCCAAAGATTCTTAGGGAAAAACTTAGACAAAATCCATACAAGAATGGATGGAGAATCGGTCCTATGCTGATTATAGTAAACTAGAACACAATGCTTCCCATGTCATCACATTCAAATGCAATGTCCTTGCAGTTGGGGTAGTGGGGTTTCAGTACATGATTGGTTGGATTTATAGAAATGTGAGTGGAGCTGTGGTATAGAAGTATACTTTTGGGAATCTTTCATAGCTTTAGAGCTCAATCTCGATTTGTGATGGATTCCTCTATGGGATTTAACTGAGAATTATCCAAGCAATATGGAGATCAAGAGTTGGTTTTACTTTCCAAAACAAATGAAAGGAAGAAAATTAAAAATGGGAGGGTACACAGGAAGGTAAAACAAAATTCATACATACCCAGTCGTGGCATGACAACATGAAATGATCGCCCCCCAGAATTCGTTTCCAGAACGGGTACTTGCTGGCAACCACATTAATGTAATCTTCCACAAACCATCTCAAGGGCGTGATATCATATGTCTTGGGCTTGTAAATGTAGGTCACCATCATAGTTATGCTAAAGGGTTGAAAATAAATATAGGCATCCTCTGGATTCAATGTCCTGAACCGACTCCCCAGTTCAATCTCGTCAAGGATCCTGTCTTCCCTCCTATAGAGATTTTTACACAGCCAAATGTGTACCAGAGGCAGTTAACCCTCTGGATATACGAAATCCTTGAAACACTTCTCCATTTTCCTATAACTCATGATCACATAAACACGGAAAAATACAAGTCAAACAAGTTTTGTTAACAGTGACTTGATCACACAAACACGGAAAAATGTAAATCAAATAAGTCTTGCTAACAGTGACCAAATTTCAGGGATCAAGATATGATCAATGAGATTTAAGATTCACATATATAGTTGAAATGGAACTCATACCAATGAAAGGCATGGGCATTTCGATAGATGTCACCGGTGATAAAATAGGAGTCGCTCGGCTCCTATTTTTGTTCCCTGTGCAAAATCACTTTCCTTATGGCTGCCTGTGCACATCTCAGGCCAATTTCCACCTTAGAAACACCATGACTCCTCTGATTCTACTTCGGGCATACCCACTCAATTCAATTCAATTCTATTTCCATTAAATCAACCATGAATATTATCATACCACTATATATATAATAATAATAACAAGGACGACATATGTAGGAATGTTAAGCCCAATGAGTTCACATCTAAACACTTTTAATAAACATATTGGAACTTCTTGGATGATTATGATTATGTTTATTTTTAAGTGAGTACTTTAAGAAACATTCCCAATTGGCTGCATATTGAAGGAGGTAGGAACGATGTCAGGGTTAGGGGCATCTACTCTACCAAAACTACCCAAAACTTACACCTGGCCTTAATTGGAGGAAGTCTTGCTGTAACATCCCCATTTCACAATACATAAAAAATTTCTAATTAATCAAAGAAATAGAAACAAGGTGTTTGTTTTGACTGTCAAGATATTTTATTGATCATGCAAATAACTGTAAGTCAAGCCAAAATATATGAGAAACTAAATTAGATCTACTTACTTGGATCCAGGGGAAACACACTTGGAGAATCAACTCCTCCCAACGATAGGAGGTAGCAACTCAACGGTTTGCTCCACTCCACCCCCGAGCTGGATCAGCAACCATGCACCAGAACAACAAGTAACTTCCTCGCGGCACTCAATCCTCAGAGTCCGTAACAAGCTACAACAAGAAAGCTTCCACGCGGCACTCTCTCTCAGAGTTCGTAACAAGCTAAGCAATGGACTTATGAAATGGGAGAAACACTCAACACATGCATTCATAGCAAAGTTTCTCCATGCACAACACGACGTCCCGTGCTATTCTAGTGCACTCAAATATATAGCTTTTTCCCAGGTCTTATGCCATCCCAATCAAATCTCCAATCAGATCTCTAAATCCCTATGATTTAGGATCTTGTATGGTTGTTGAGTTTTGGATTGGATTTGATTGGTATCAATTAGTCTAGCTTGCTTACACATGTTCTTTGGTGCCATGGTTTGTGTCCCCTCATGTAGTTGAGTTCTCCAAGTGTTATTTTCTTTATTAATAAATAAATAAAAACGTTTGTTGTGCAAATGTCATTTGAGTTTTTGAGTTTCATAACTCATTACATGATAATAAAAAATAATAATAATTTTCAAACCATGAAAATAAAAGCAATGTTATGGGGGTATTACATTTCTCCCCCCCTTATGCTTAACACCGCCCTGGGTGTTATTTTTATTTTGATCTCCCTTGCCCATTCTGGAACATGGAGGGATATGCTTCCCGCATTTTATCCTCCATTTCCCAATTTACCTCTTCAAGGCTGAAGTGCTTCCATTGCACTTTTATTTGAACGATGGCTCGATTCCGGAGCATACATTCCTTCCTGTCTAGAATGCGGAAAGGTTTGGTCTGGAACCACGGGTTCTACCTGAATCACATTCCAGTCAATTATGAGTAGCATCATATATATATATATATATATATATATAGCAATGAAACATGAAATACATCGTCTACTTTTATATTAGGTGGAAGTGCAAGCTGATAGGCTACCGGCCCTATCTTAGCTAACACTTCAAAAGGTCCACAATACCTTTGCACTAGTTTGGAACACCTTCCCAAACTCAAATAACTCTTCTTCGAATCTACCTTTAGATATACGTGATCACCAACGTTGAACTCTCTTGGAGTTCATTTTAAATCCACGTAGCCTTTTTGCTGATCCTGGGCAACTTTTAAATTTGGTTGCTCTTCCTTGACAATCTTTATAGTGTAGTAGGATTAAGCAATGCTTCAATGCATACATATTTTCTTGTAACCATACTTTTTCCTCTTCCACATACAAGAAGATAAACATGTTAATCATTATCTTAAGATTCTAAACATTTTACATATCAACCCAAGTAGATATCAACATCTTGCTAATATCTGAAACATGCTTATTATGTCTTCTTCATAACATTATAGGTTCCAACTACAACTTAGTTAAGCATTATTACAGTGCCCGTTCCAATTACAGGTTATAAAACTTCACTAGTTATTACCACATTTATCCCTTATATATTGGGAGGTAAAAATAAAAAATATCATATTCTCTATCTTCACAACTCCACTCTTCATGCATTTATTTAAGCATTTCTATTTATGTACACACAAAATAAACACAAAATTTTGCATTCAAACAGTCAATGCTTCACATAGCAAAGAACGTACATGTTTGTATGAGAGTTCATTAGGTCAAACTGCTATTAACCTCATACCTATTTCATTTATGCAATTCTTTTGAATCGGACTTGTAAACTGAAACTGTGTTGACGAATTTATGTCACCTAATCTAAAATATTTTTAATCTTCCATAATAGAATCCTTTGATTTATAAAATACAAAGATCATCCTCCATTTTAAAATGTCAATGATATTCTATAAAATATAGATTCATCCATTGTAACAAAATCCTTGTTTCCTATTCATGATGACCATTAAACATGTACGAATTCAATACTACCCTTTCACTATCAATTACAATGGTTATATTTGACTAAAGCATTGTAATGACACTTCCTTTTTATTTCATCATTTATATTTATTTATAAAGGATAAATAGTTAACACCAAAACATTTCATCTTTACCTTAGCCATTCATCCCAACCCTAAAATGGGTATGATTGAAAGTAACATTGAGCCTTATACCCATATAATGTTATATGACTACTTAAGGGATCAAGACATTAAATTAGAGTTGGCTAGTCAACTCATAACCATCATAAAGAAAAATTAAGGATACCAAAGGATTCCTTACCAGGATCTCCTACCTTTTCTAGTGACTCCGTCACTACAATCAAAGTGAATAACCCATGTATACTCATAGTAAAATATATTTACATATAAACTACCTTTATATCATATTTGCATTTCTTGCAATTAATGTATGTGATTTTATCAATTTACGTGATTAACTTTGACTATCAATCTTAATATAACACCACTGCTACTTACAAATGAATACAGGTGTACCAAATGTGCATTTAAGCATAAATCAATATAGACTCATATGCTTATATCCATAACATACTATTATCTACTAGAATCTATAAATGTGGGTCAAGACAACATAGATCAATTGTTAGTATGACATAAAATAATATTCACCTCATTACAATCAACCATGTAACAACCCCATAGTATTAACTTATGAAGTTATATAATGTCAAGTACATAATAGATAGAAAAAGGATCTTCTAAACAAAATTAATTAAAAATTTAATCTATTTCAATTATATTTTGAGATAATTATAAATCATTTCAAGGAAAATTATTTTCTTTCATCATAAATAAGAAATCCACCTTTAGATAAAATATCCAAAAATATATATATTGAATAATATAAACCACCAGCAGCTCTCGTCCAAAAGATGTTTATAAATTCTTCTAAAACTCTTGAAATTAAGAATACTTGTATAACCTCATTCCTTATATAACCCCTTCCTTGGTATAAATTGTCCATCTCAAATTTCCATATTATAGAACTTTAAAAATATAAAACCTCAAAATGAAGGATACATGTCTTTTAAATTCATTTACACATTCGTTTCAAGGCATACATATAATAAAAGAAAAACTAACACTTTACTTTATCTATATGAACATAAAAAAAGATAGACGTAGGTATTAAAATACAACTCAGCAAAATGGCTTTCACGATTTGACCCAAAAAGTCTCTGCTTTTCTACTTAACAGGTCGCCAAAAAAGTAAAGGTTTGATTATCTATGGATTCATATATATTAAACCATGTAACACCAATAAAAACTAACTGCTAGATACCTTGATTTTCAAGTTCATTTAACGTTCCAACCCTGCACTGATGTTACTTAACATAAATAATTTCTATAAAACCAATAATATAATATACCCAACTACTAATATTTTCAATAATAATAAAAAATCAAATTAAAGATTGAAAATCTATGCTATATACATAACATTCACTTCCTAAACATGTATCACTCGCTTAAATCATTGATAACCTAATTTTCAAAGGTCTTGGTTAAACTAAAATTTATAGTAAATAACACATTACATTTTTTTTTTATAGTTTTTTTTGTTGGCACAGTTTTTCTCCTTTACATCTCTACAAATAAAAACTATACTCCATATGGAACTCTTAACTTTTAAACGAAAATCAAACAATTCGTTTTACATTCTTCAGATATTAATCGAGGCAATAATAAATCATCAAACATTTTGTTTTACATGCTTTAGATCTTAACCAAGGCAGCAATAAATCATCAACCACACTTTGTATGCTCAGGATTTTAATAAAACACAAATCTTATCAAACCCATACAATGGGATGATCTCTAGAATGATTACTTAAGACAAAACAAAAGGGGAAACCATATAACGTTTATTGGAGCTCTCAGTTCCGTGGTTTATCCAGATCAAGTGCAATCGATGAATAAAATTTCAGATTGGTTGTTTATTTTTCCAGATCAAAATGCATTCCAAAGCGAATGTAGAGGTTAGTAAAAGCACACACAAAGGTCAGACCCTAAGTCAAAATGCAACGCATATTGAAAATATATACATCATGATTTTCCTTCAAATACTTTAGTTTCATAACAATACATTTTTATAAAGATCCACGAATGGAAAAAAAACAAGGATAGAAGGTCTACAACATAAATACATGTTGGATCCTCTACATAAAAGGAAATCATCAAATGTTGATGCACATAACAGACATGTAATGGTTCATTTTCTGATTCCACCAAAAATGCAGCAGTCAAGACCAAAACATATGGAAGCAATCCCAAGTTTCTTCACAACGAAAATATAGACTCTAAATTTATGAAGTTCATCTAAAGTTTCTGCACAATGAAAATGAAGACTCTAAATATATGAACTGCATCTGAAGTTTCTTCACAACGAAAATGCAGACTCTAAATATATGAATTGCATGCGAAGTTTCTTCACAATGAAAAATGCAGGCATGATCACGAAATGCATCACATGCCTCTTTCACATATCAAAACGCATTCAAGAATCATGAAATGTATCACACATATCTTTCATATCTCAAACACTTACGGAAATAATGAAAAGTATAGCAAGTCTATTCACATCTAAAATGCAGATAAGAAACATGAAAAGTATAGCAGGTCTCTTTCACCCTAAAAACCCAAATGAGAAATCATGAGTGGTATCGTGGTTTCTTTCCCATCCAAAATGAAAACAGGAAAAATCATGGAATGTTGATTCAATCAAATCTCAAGTCTTGATATCTATTATAAGAGAAGTAATTAGTAATCTCACTACATGCTTAGTTATTTGGCGGATTTTAACTTCCAGTCTACCCAAAAGGCATGCCAATCAATTCAATACATAACTTTCGATTCTTTAAAAATAAAATTCGAGTTCTACTATAAATCTCCAAAGAAAAGGGTTAAAACGAAACAAAAATTAAAACTTACGGTTAAGTCTAGTAACTGACAGTCAACCTCGGTGATAATATTAGGGTTCCGGCTTTAACTTATGGTTTAACAAGTTGCCAACTGTCAGTCGAACTCTATGATCCTATCACAATTTTAGTATTAAACTTATAGTTTGTACTGTCAGTCAAACTCTGCGATTAAAACAAAATACATACAGATCTTAAATCAAACCAAAACAATGTCAATATAATCAAATCCCCAGCTCATAAATAAATGACAATGTGGACAAAGTGGATGAGATCTCTATCAAGCCAAATGCAGCCAAATTAATCAGATCTCAAAACAATCTTTACCACCATATTATGGTTTTCTCTTATATTATTTAAGACAACCCTCATCTCCATATTATAGTTCTTCAACTAAATATATTATAAAGATCTTATAATATGGTACTTTAATTATATTATTAAACCCTTATCACCAAGATTATAGTTCTTCAACTAAATATAACATAGAACTCTTATCATATGGTTCTTTAATTAAACCCTTATCACCAAGATTATATTTCTTCAACTAAATATAACATAAGACTCTTATCATATGGTTCTTTAAGTAAACCCTTATCACCAAGATTATAGTTCTTCAACTAAATATGATATAAAACTCTTATCACCAATATTAACCATAAATCTATACAACCTAATTTCTATTAAAATGAAGATATTGAGACTAAACCCTTCCTTCACTAGTAACGTATTCATGCACCTTACAATATCTTCAAACTAAAACAAATCGGATATGTTGGAAAAATGGTGAAGGATTTTGTCCATTTTACTAAGCATCGTGGCATAAACAATCAAGTTGCGGGTACTGAATTATTCTCCCAAATCTCGAACAAAAGCAGGAATACATTCAAATCCAAAACTTATTCAGAATCGTGGGTATCAATTCTTACATCCAAACCCAAACATTAAGAAAAAAATAATTTGCAGGCATCAAATCCAGATCCGATATAGATGGAAGACAATTAAAAACCAATTATCAAAACACATGCATCAAACTTATATACTTCACTCTACGATTCGGAAAAAGGTATGTGATTACCTTAGATATGCAATCACAGTCATATCTTAATTCAGATATTAACATTAAAAAAAAGGAATTTGCAGGCAGATCAAAACGGTTTTCTCCAGATCCAAAATCAGATCGAAGGGCAGCTAAACCATAAGTATAAAATGCAGAAAGTTTTAGATTCTTCTCCAGAGCTGTTTATAATTGGATCTATGATTTAGACAACAGGAAATAACATTTTCACAACTCAGATTTTCTCATATTCAGATCTATTTTTTTCCATAGAGGGAATCCATTCATACAAAATGGAAAAATCGCACACATACAAACCAATTTCGGCAGTGATTGCATCATACATGCAGATTATAAGGAAAACTGCAACCTTCATACATGGATACTTCATTGTATAATTTATAAAACAAAATAATCGCAGGTAGCAATAGTTTTAGTTCACGCAGACATAATAAAAACGCAGATGGAAATATGTGCAGTTCATCAGGAAATGAGACACATGCAGCAATATATATATACAGTTCCTCAAGAAACGAAAACACAGGGATTATCCAACTTGATCCCACATCAAAACTCACAGGTAGTCTCTTATCTACAGTCATAAGTATACATACATTGCAGAAAATTCTTTTATCCATAACCGCAACTATAGTAGATCGCAGGTAGTCAAAGGGGATCTATAATTTCAAACATTAATCCCCATTTCTAGAGATTGCAGGCGAACTATATATTTAGATCCAATAAAAAGTCATTCAAATCACAAACGTTTGGTAAACAAATTCATGTGCAAATTTATTCCCTTCGATCAAGGACGTATAAAGTTCATTCAGTTCGCAAATGCAATTCTGAAGAAAATCACAGGAATACCTTCTTATTCCAGATCCAAGGTAAAAAGTTGGGCTCTCGCCCTCCTTTCTCCTTTGTTTGATATCTCACAACCATCGCAGATCCCTTTCCCAACAGGTATGACAAAAAATGGGTGGATATATTTCCAATCCAAATCCCAGGCAATTCCGATATACTTGCAGTCCATAAAAACAAGTATACTAAGGATATGTTTCAGATCACATGCTAAGGTAATCAAGATCTAACTTGCAGTACATAAAAACAAACATATAAAACATTTCAGGTCACATACAGTCCATGAAATCAATCTCGCGGTCCATTAAAAGCAAACATACATTTCAGATCATATGCAAAGGAAAACAAGATCTAAATCCAGATAATTATTATCGCGTGTACCTAAATCAAAATCAAACTGGTGTATGACGCAGTTAAACACGTATGCAGAGATACAGATGTGAATCGCAGTCAAACAAATGTAAATGATAGACAAGGAATCATGTGCAGAGTTTGTCTAGTTCAGTAATTCTTTACCGTGACAAACAACAGACTCATAAACAAATCTCATAGATTCGGAACATAGATTTGGAACACCTGTGAAGGGCCTTGAGGTCCAGTGTTCGAACGTGGGCTCTGATACCATATGTAACATCCCCATTTCACAGTACATAAAAAATTTCTAATTAATCAAAGAAACAGAAACAAGGTGTTTGTTTTGACTGTTAAGATATTTTATTGATCATGCAAATAACCGTAAGTCAAGTCGAAATATATGAGAAACTAAATCAGATCTACTTACTTGGATCCAGGGGAAACACACTTGGAGAATCAACTCCTCCCAACCATAGGAGGCAGCAACTCAACGGTTTGCTCCGCTCCACCCCCGAGCTGGATCACCAACCATGCAACAGAACAGCAAGTAACTTCCTCGCGGCACTCAATCCTCAGAGTCCGTAACAAGCTATAACAAGAAAGCTTCCACGCGGCACTCTCTCTCAGAGTCCGTAACAAGCTAAGCGATGGAATTATGAAACAGGAGAAACACTCAACACATGCATTCACAACAAAGTTTCTCCATGCACAACACAACGTCCCGTGCTATTCCAGTGCACTCATATATATAGCTTTTGCCCAGGTCTTATTCCATCCCAATCAAATCTGCAATCAAATCTCTAAATCCCTATGATTTAGGATCTTGTCTAGTTGTTGAGTTTTGGATTGGATTTGATTGGTATCAATTAGTCTAGCTTGCTTACACATGTTCTTTGGTGCCATGGTTGGTGTCCCCTCATGTAGTTGAGTTCTCCAAGTGTTATTTTCTTTATTAATAAATAAATAAAAAGGTTTGTTGTGCAAATGTCATTTGAGTTTTTGAGTTTCATAACTCATTACATGATAATAAAAAATAATAATAATTTTCAAACCATGAAAATAAAAGCAATGTTATGGGGGTATTACACCTGCCATATTATTTAGGCAGACTAGATCAAGAATAACTATTCCACCAAAATCACCCAGAACATGCACCCATACCTCATCCCTTAGAGTCTCATGCCATAATTTTTGGGAAAACCAGCGCAAGAATCTAACTATAATGGACAACTTAATACTATGTCTTCGAGCTCACTAGTGAACAGACATGAGTTGGCAGTTTTATAACCTTTTTTTTCCTTGTATGATCTGAACTTTACTACTTTTTTTCCAAAGAAATCCTATTTTCCCAAATCATAGATACTACGCTCTCAAAGGACAAATGTCGAGAAAAATAGGCATAACCAAATAGAGGAAGATACAGGAATATGGAAGAACAATGGTGTCAATAAAAACTTAAAGCTTTAGAAATTAGAACAAATTCCTAAATATGATAATGTGGGACATTGAATTTTTTTAATTCAAAGAGACAAAAGACAAAACTTAGGAAATGACAAGCACTGAAACTAAAACCGCTTAAGCAAATTATGGATACCTCAATGGATTTGTTGGAGGAAACTCTGATAAATTTGACGCCATTTCCCCGGAACAAGCCCTGCCAACCCCCATTCTGCATGATATGATTAAATATCTTGGTCATTGATTTGTCGTTGCTGCCCACCATCAAATGGGTTCTTATCATTTCAAGTGGCACCACTGCCATTCTTGAAACTGCCCCCACAATGGCTCTGCTGAGAAGCCTCTTCAACAAAGCATTTCCCACCTTCAGCTTAAAACCCCGTCGCTTTCCCTTCATCTTCAACATCTATGCCTCTCCCTTAGCATTTGTGCCTCTCCCTCGCCCTCCACAGAAGAAATATCCCTCGCCCTCCATAGAAACAATATACGCCTGCCGAATCATGGTCCAGCCCTAAACAACCAGTGAAAAATAGGGCGTGGAAGTTAATGGTTTTCCAAAGGGATGAAGGACGTGGCAACCAATGGTTGGACAGAGGGACGACGATGCTATAGTGCCCCGAAACCGAACTTCTGAAAGAAAAATGCCTTATGGCGTAAATATTTAAAAAAAATACAACAATCTATAATTATAAATAACAATTCCAATATTAAAAATCAAAATGAAAATTTAATGGGACCACAAATGAAGATGGAAGCCGCTACAACGAAACTGCACTAGCACGAAGAAACAAGAGTGTGCATGTGTTGATGGAAGTGTGAATGCGCTCTTGGTTTGATGCTCTCAAACCACCATGTTTGCAAGGAAACAAGAGTGTGCATGCACGTATTAGTGTGTGCATCTTTAGTGCATGGGCGTTATGAGCATGCACACACTCCTGATAAACATAAAATAGGGCCGTGAGGTTTATTGTTAAACTACACCGCGACCGCCAGGAGGAAACATAACATGCCTTAAGAGAGCGTGAGCACATAGGTGTTACTATCCAACTCAACAAGTGGAATGCAAGCATCTAGTAGCTACCATCCAACTCAATAGGTGGCCAATTCAAGCATGTAACCATGTAAGTATCATTTTTTTTGTTTTTCATTGTTTATTTATTGTTTATTCAAATTTTAATAATTACAAAATTGTAACAATGATTTTTTTTTTAATTTACAGATCACTTTCAATCCACCTATAATGGAATCCAAATGAGATCCAATAACCAAAGGAAACATTAACCTAGAATCCAATAAGAACCAATTTTGAATTCATTTTTTTATTATTTTTTTCCTAGTTTGAACAATTTTTTTAAAAGTTTTTATTTGAACATTTTAAATTTTTTTAATCATTTGGATTATCTTAAAATGAATCAAAATTCTAAAAGGTAAAATTTCAAGATCAATGTTTTCATTAATAAAATGGAACTCTAATTAGATCCTACAAATTCTAATTAGATTTTAAAAAAAAATTGCTTAGAAATAAGTTGAATTTGTCAAAGTGGTGAGCATTGATACATCACTTTTGTTTGTGTTGTTTTGTTATGTTGTTCTTTGTATTTTGTGTTTGTGGCTAGTTTTATTTAGAAGGTATCTTCTTTTCCTCCACCTATAGTTGAATGAAAATTTAACATTTATATATATATATCGAATTCGTTTATAACTATTTGAAATTTATCATACTACGTTTTTAGCTTAATAGAAAGTGATACTTCATTACCCAAAAACTCACTAGTCACTCAGGTCTAATCAACAATTGCAAAAACCTTCACAGCCTTGGTACCCGTCCATGTCTGGATAAAAATGATTTCCCTTTAATCCTTAAAATTGTCCATGACAACAAGGGTGGCATAATCCTCCTTTTGGGTGACAATTTATCAATGTTATTAATGATATTATTAATGTTGTTAATGTTTATATTAAAATTAAAATTAACATTAATATCATTATTGTTGGTAATAACTCCCGATTCAATTCTATTCATGGCCAAAAAAAATAATTTATACATTACAATGAGGTGGTTGAGAACCAGCCTTTTCACCTTCCCATGCAACTATTCAAATTCCTATTTATTTATTTATTTACAATATATAATCCCCGGCGGATTATATTCTAACAATCCCCCTCTTAATCCAAAGGGATGTTCGTAAGTCCGAGCATGTTTCTGAATCTTTCAAACTTTTCTCGTCTAAGCGCTTTGGTGAAGATGTCTGCAACTTGATCATTTGTGGAACAATGTCGAAGATGGACTGTCTTGGCCTCTACATGATGTCGAATCAAATGATACTTTGTGTTGATGTGTTTGGTTCGATCATGGAATCTAGGATTCTTAGCTAGCTATATATCGCTGAAGAAATCAAAGACAAACCATCAATCGTCAAGGATTCAAGTCAACAATACCATCCATCATCGAAGAAAAAACCAAAATCAAGGAAGATCAGTAGTCAACGAAGAGTCAAAACGTCAAAGGAAGACTCTTCAAGAAATCGATAGCCATCTATCATTAAAGAAGTCAGAGACCATGGAATTGGGTCTGCAAGCACAAATAGAGAAATTAGAAGCCAAATTAAATCACTGTCGAAGAGACAATGAAGAATTACGGGACATAAATACGAAATCGAAAAAA
>LPNX010885331.1:0-93498 GCA_001517045.1 Pseudotsuga menziesii | reverse complement strand
CATCCTAATTATAATCGTCATTTTGACCAATGACAGGGTCAAAATGAATATTCACAGAAGACTTATGTGGATATGCGAAAATATCGACATACTAAGCAACAATTGAGACAGATCGTTCCACAAAAATATCTCAGAGCTCCGATAAAGATAGATCTAGGATGGACCACAGGAGATGTTATGCGACAATTCTCTTGGGAAATCCGTAATTCGTATCGGCTCATCTCCTCAAATGTCACAAATACAAAATGGAAAGAATTCCGAGATGACAAGTTAAAATAAATCAGACATAAATGTCAAATACATCTTTGAGGACAAAGATTCCCTTAAGGGGAAGGAAATGTAACGAACATAAAATATATAAATATTAAAAATAATATTAATAGATAATTAATAATTAATAATTAATAATTATCAAAGAGTCATGACTGTAGGTTGAAAAGTCACGAATGGACATATATAAGTCCGAGCATTGTAAATCAATCATATCAATTCATATCATCAATTTAATATATTATTATGGCTTATCTCATTTACCAAGTTTTATGGTAATATTATTTCTACAAGCGAATAAATATTCACTCCACCGTATTTCCAACTTCATCTGGATGGACAATTTCAAGTGTCTTTGTGGCCCATTTAGGAATCTTCCATGATGGTCCTGGTTGATCAGTTGGTGGTGCTTCATCATTGATTTAGAGTCTTTCAATTCTCTCAATCACATCATCCAGTTGAACCTCTTGTTCAAGTGAAGTAGCAGGAACTTCTTCATGCGGGGGAGTTGGTGCTTCATATGGAAATTCCAAAGGTTGATCCAGAATAGGAATCCCCCCTTCAAGGTTTGGAATTTCATATTCATTTTCAGAATATGTCTTTGGATGAGGATAATTTTCCAAATGATCAAGCTGTCTCTCAATGGACTGGTCATTTTTATTAGTTTCAAGAAAAATGACATCTCTGGAAATAACAAATTTCTTGTTTACCTCATCATATAGACGGTATGACTTGGAGTATTCTTCGTACCCTAGGAAAATGCACTTTCTACTTCGAGCACCAAGCTTGTTTCTTTGCTCCTTTGGAATCAAGGCATAACAGGTGGAACCAAAAACTCTGAGATGCCTGACTGAAGGGAGATGGCCAAACCACATTTCATGTGGAGTCTTGTCATCAAGAGCATTTGATGGACTTCTATTTCTCAAATATGCTGCACATTTTATTGCATCACCCCAAAACATTAGTTTTACATTCTTTAAAAACATCATTGAGTGAACCATATTCATTATGGTTCTGTTCATTCTTTCTGCTACACCGTTTTGTTGAGGATTGTAGGGAACTGTAGTATGATGTGCAATTCCATGTTGGCGAAGATAATTTTCAAAAGCATTTGAAGTGTATTCTTTCCCATTATCAGTACGAAGTGTACCAATTTTTGATTGTGCTTGTTTTTCAATCAATGCATGAAATTCTTTGAATGTTTGAAATGCTTCTGATTTTGTCTTTAAACAGTAAATCCAGCACATTCTTGAGTAGTCATCAACAAATGTCATAAAATACTTATTCCCATTTGCTGAAGGAGTTGGAATTGGGCCACACAAATCAGAATGTACTAATTCTAATTTCCTACTTGCTCTGGAATTAGATTCATGGAATGGCAGCTTACTATGTTTCCCTAATATACATGCATCACATTTATTCTTCTCTTTAGGAATTGTGGGCAAGCCAAATACACCATTCTTTTTCAACAAGCGAAGAATGTTATAATTTAGATGACCAAATATTGCATGCCACAATGAGCTAGATGACATATTACCTTCTCCATGCTGAGAGAGGTAGGCATAGTTCTGAAATCTTGCGGATGAACCCTTGAGCTTCAGCAGCTTTCCATCTTCGTATCCAGTCATGATGACTTGGTATTCAGAGGACTTTCTTATTTCAACGATTCCATCAAACATGTGGATGGAATGGCCTTGCTGTCGAATCTCCACCAAGGACAGCAGGCTTCTCTACAAATATGGAAGATAGAGAACGTTCTTCAACAAGAAATCAGGGAATCTAGGCATCTTCAGTCGAATGGTGCCCATTCCTTTCGGTTTAATGCTTGACTTATTTGCAAAGTACACTATGCCATATATTGTTTCATTAAGTTCTTCAAAACAATCTTTTCTAAATGTCATGTGTGATGTTGCACCAGTATCAAGCAGCCAACAATCTTTGTAAGATGAAAGAGAAGTCATTTCATTAAATCCAAGATTACAATGTGCAACAATACAATGAGCAGAATCAAAATATTTAATAGCATCTTGATGTTTATTATCATCTTTCTTTTGGTTATGCTTGTCTTTGATGGAGTCCCATGAAGCCCAACACTGATCTAATGTGTGCCCAGTCTTTCCACAACGCTTGCACTTTGATCTTTTTCTGGAGTGGTTTCTGCCCCCTCTGCCTCTCTTGCTGCAATCTCCCTTGGAAGGGTCTTTGAACCGATTCTTTGTTTTCTGAACAAAGTCAAGGGATTCTTCGACAGGCTCGCTTGATTTATTGATCTTTCTAGACCATTTTGGATATGTTTCCTTGCCATTGAGGACATCACCAACAATAGGTGCTATAGATTGCATTTTTACAATTGTTAGTGTAATTTTTAAAGAGAAATAAAAAATAATAACCTTGCAGGTCTACAGTCTCTTCCAAGGTGAATACAATGCAATTTTATAGCAAATATATCAGTAGATACAAAATATATCACTGTCAGTCATACACAGGCTTCTTTATATCAGTCACTAGCAATATATTATCATAATGCAATATATCAGTCTCAGTATTCAGTCTCTGAGATCGGTCTTCAAGTAGGTCTTCAACAGGATATAGCAACACAGGCTCGCTTGATTTCTCAATGCGTAGGCAGCTCCATAGGTTCAGTCTCATATATCCAAAATACACCTTGCAGGATTTCAGGAAGTAGACAGGAGCAATATTAAAATACTTCTTACAACCTTCAACGCAGCATAAGTATGATATACCAATCAGCAATATTAAAATACTTCTTACAGCCACTTCTTACAACCTTCAACGCTTCAAGCATTATATATCAGTCAGTGATACCATGGTAAATTCGAGGTCCATAACAACAAATGCATGCCAGTTTTATCCAGTAGGGCAGGTTAAAAAATTCTGATAACTGTTCAGGCATTCAATTCAGATATACAGATTTAATTTTTGACTCATTGTGCCTTAAGAAACTTGAGCAAAACCCATTCTGTACGAATGCATCCTAGGGTTTAGGTATTTGCAGAATTTTTGCAAAGATTCTACAACTAAAGTTCAAACCACAAATGCAGTTTATTATTAACTGCCATCTCTGATACAAATGAGCAACCATGCACTGCAATCATGTCCAAATTCTAAGAGCAGCCGTCCTTTTCTTACCGTACCAGAACCCCCACTGGCACTTAAATGTGAGAGTAATGGCCACTAAATCGTGGAATTGAAATCGCAGCTCTGGATTTCACGAAAAACTCGCAGCAGAAAGATTTAGAAAATGGATTGGCTCATTTGCACGGAAGCCATACAATAATTAGGTTTAGAACTTGCATGAGCAATACATTCTAGAATAGAACACGTCCCAGTCTTCAATCTCCTCCAAGCAGCCAACTTAGTCAACGATCTCAGGCTCTGGAGAAAAAAACTTGAGTCTCCAACGGTCTCCACCGGTCTTCACTAGGCAGAACTTCCATTGAACACTCAGCGCACAGCTTTCACCATTCACGCAGCTTCACCATTCAACGCACAACTTCTCTTCACGCAGGTAGTCTCTTCTTCAATATGAACGCAGCTCCAGACTTTGGTTCTAAGACAAGGGGACGAGAAGGAAACCCTAATAAACAGTAAGTGGCTTATAGATCATTTGATCATGTGATCTAATCACGGTCATACCATATCTGAAGGTTGGAGTCGAGTCAGCCATGGTGGATAAGAGATGAGGCTTCAGCACTGCAATATTACTTGAAGTACAGGCCAGACATTCTTGCTGAGACTCAGCACTCGAGACTGTGGCCGAGACAACCAGAATTCCTTCAACGCAGTAGTAGGCTAGGTTAAATTTAGGGTTTCACTAATAATATGGGGGACACATTCATATTCAGCAAGTCATTCTATACCAATAATGCATGGAGCGTTAGGGTTAGGTATCATTAGACATCAAACGTATGAGCAGAAAATAAATGCACATAATGAATGCGCCCAGGGGCAGACTGGCGATGGGAAGGAAGCCAGGCAGCCTGAAATAGATATGGCAGAACGAAGGTCTGGCAGGCAGGAGTTATGGTAGACAGCCCTGCTCTGATACCACTTGTTGGTAATAACTCCCGATTCAATTCTATTCATGGCCAAAAACATTAATTTATACATTACAATGAGGCGGTTGAGAACCATCCTTTTCACCTTTCCATGCAACTATTCAAATTCCTATTTATTTATTTATTTACAATATATAATCCCCGACGGATTATATTCTAACAAGTATTAATATTGATATAAGTGGGTATGTGCAAGCTAATGAGGGTCTCTTTTGACACGTTATATGCAATAGAAAATTTGAAAAAACAACATCAACCAACATACATGGATATTTTGAGATACATACATAATGAATCTTGCTCTAAGTAAAAAAAATGAAATGTAGCAAATTGAATCATGTTTTAGAATATATAAATGTTATCTATTGATAATGTTCATAACTATCTAAAGTTTGATATTTTATAACATACATTATTTTTTGGGACAAATTATAAGGTATATGTTTCTGTGGGTGTAGCATTGCACCCTTTGAGTGCCTAAATGATGGAATCAGCCTAGCAAAACTTGTAGACATATAGAGAACAACTAGTATGAGTGCGACACAAATTTTCCAAAATAAATTTAATAATTTATAATTTTTTTTTTATCTAAGTGATCAAATCTCGAAAAAATATGCAAGTGTGGGTGCAACCTTTGAAGGTCTTAATGCAATGATCATGGAATGATTTTTTTATAGCATGTAGAGGTCAGTGTCTAGTAGTGCAACATACAATTTTTATTAAATGCTTGAGAAATAAAAAATTTATGGACGAAACACTAGTAATGTGTTTTTTGAGTTAAGGAATCATGACACAAGAAAAATAAAAAAGATATAAAAATATTAAATTATTTTACATATTTGGAATCTACAGAAAAAATTCTATATGGGTCTCGATTTTCATAAAACATTATGGTGTGTAGAATATTGTAATCAATGGTAAAACATAGGCATACTGACAAAATGGATGTTCAATGCTAAATTAGCCATGGTTTACCACATTCCATGGCATAGGTTTGGTTAGTTCAAAGAAAAATACGAAGTAGATACCGTAGGAAAAGAGATGACACACCAACACGTGTGGAGGGTTGTTCCTAGTGCTACAAAACATGTACGCATTTATTTTAAATTCAAATTGATGAGCATACCAAAAAAACGTTTCATGATAAGCAAAATTCTTACGCGACATGTGTTGTAAAACACGTACTAAATATGTAAAAGTACATTTACATTATATGGATTGGTGATGATAACATTAAAAATAATTGTATGGATAGGTATATAGAATGAATGTATTTTTTGTATGTGTTGCACTTGGTGACTTGGTGCATTAGAATTGTCTTGGTGACGATACCATTAAAAAGATTCAAGGCCCGTTATCCTGTCTAGGTAACTTTCTCTGCCTCTTCTTGCAATTTTGTGACCTTGTTAGTCCTCTTTTGCTATTGTGTTCATAGTTTTGTGACCTGATGTTGTAGCCTCTTCATGTCGGTAGGCATCCATTTTCTCTACTAATGGCAGATTCTTCATCTTAGTCTTCAAGTGGTTTACCTCTGTCTCGGTAGTGCACAACTTATTTGTGGCTATTTCTAACTTTTCATCGTCGCTCAAAGCTCCCCATATATAAGAAACTTGTTCGACTTCTTTGGCACAAAGTTCCTCCGCCTCTTCTATTCTCTTCGCAGTTTGCGTTTCTTCTTTTCTTCTCTCTTCCAGTACTTCTGGAGGTGTACTAGGTGTCACTTGTAACTCCAACTCTGCAACTTTCTTTTGAATGTTCTTTGCAACCTTTCCAATTCGAAACACTTTGGCTTCTGCAAACATCTCATGGGTAATTCCTTCATTAGTAAAACTATTGCAAGCAAGTGACACGGCTGCGTCGAGGCGGTGCCTATTATCCTCCCAAGTCTTAGCTTTATGCTCTGCTTCTTTGACTGTTTTCTTTATCTTATGAATGATCTTGTTTTATGCTCTAACATGTTTGACCAATGTTCCTTATCTGACCTTCATTTGTGTAACTGTAGTTCTCCATTAGTGAAACAATCTTTCTTGTTCCCATAGTGACAGATTCGGTTAGAGGGGTGCAAAATGTAACTTCTCCAGGCTTATAAAATTTCTTTCAGAGGACCTAAGGACTGGATATATATATATATATCAAAACTGCTATGACACATTTGCTTCCTGAATTTGACCATACTTCACTATCATGTGCTTCTCTTCCACAACACTTATCTCCAACTTATCTTCCAATATTTTGAATCATTCATTATTTATCTCATCAACACCATCTAAATGCTTTGCTGTCCAATTTTTCTTTCGATGAAAACAAAAGTTCATGGACATCACCAAATATATCTTGAGCTTCTTGTAAAGCTGGGGGTGAAGTCACGGGATCTTACCATAACTTGTTATTTGAAATCCTTCCAAAACGATTGATTTTACCAATGGTTTCTTTGCATTTTTTGTCGATTGTAATCTTAGGCCCATTAGCTGGTCTAGGAGGAACATATTCTGGCAGCATGGTCGTGAAGCTTGGTTATTCAAATTCTAGTGGTGGTGGTGTTTCTTTCTTGTGGATACCAGATCGTTTCCTCTTAGACATTCTAGTTTGTTCTGGTCCTAACCTCACTTCAGGGATGAATGGTATTTGTTAATCTTATTCTACAACCATGGCTAGCGGTGGAACAAATGAAACAACGTCTTCCATAATGGCTATCGTTGAAGGTGTCTCGAAGCCAAATTTTGCAACAATTCTTATAATGGAGATAGATATGACCATACTCTATGAAAAATCACCTCACATATTATAGTTATAGGCACAACAAATTAGCTTACTCATTTGGGTGCAAACAAAATGAATAAAACTATAGCGCGAAGATGATATACATTCACCCATTCAACCAGTCTTTCCTTCGCACAAGTGAGCAATAAATTGGAAAGGTGGTAGTGATTTCCTTCACATGGAGCAATTGTTCGAATAATTCGAAGGAAACCGCCACTCAACCACCACTTTTCCTGTCACTTCAGTGGTTTTTATTATGCAATAATGACGGGAGTGACCAAAAACTACATTGTCGAAATCTCCCGCGTCCTTAATTTAACTGCGAACAATTGTCTTTTTGCGACCAAATTTTCTCATGCAATCGTTCATTTCTTCCAATGACAGGTATTTAGCCTTGGAGATATTTCTTTCCTTGTGACAAACGATGAGTGTGCACCACCACATTTCTTCTATGACACACAGATAGTATGTTACCACTTTTCCTTTTCTTCGACAAACACATTGTTTGCGACACCAAAGAGAAACACTCGCAAATCTGCATATTTTGTCTTTTTATTTTTATTTGTTATTATATATATATATTAAAATTTTCAGTTGACCAAGTCACGACTATCCCGGTAAGGATTTATCTGACTTCCATTCACTAGTCCTTTGAAAGGCATTCCATCTGATTTCTCTAGTTGTATTGCGCCTCCTTTAGTGATTTGAATGATAACATAAGGCCTTAACTAATGTGTTTTCATCTTGTTAGGATGCTTTAAAAACTTGCTATCATAAAGGAAGAAAATTCCTTTGACCTGAAATTGCTTACTCTTAATGTGTTGATCATGCCATACTTTTTGTCGTTCCTTCTCAAAATTTTGGTGATAACCCACGACAAAACATTCTTCCTCCAACTGCATAAACTACGATAATCTTTTTCTGATAGCACCATTATCGGTCATTTCACTAATTGCAACACTCCTTAAAATGGGTACAATGTATTCCATCGATATAATAATTTCTTCTCTATACACTAGTCAGAATGGAGACCGGCCTATCAAATTCTTGCATGTCGTACGATATGCCCACAGTACTGCAGAAATTATTTGGTCCTAGTCATCTCTTTGAACATTGAAAATATTTATCAATGCGATGTCCAATATCTTGTTGAATTCTTTGACAACACCATTCTCTTATGGGTGATATGGTGTTGTCTTCCTATGTTGGATCTGGAATTATTCTGTTAATTCTTGAATCATTTAATTGAAAAAGTGTGTTCCCTAATCACTTATAAATAACTTCAGGCATCTAAATCTAGTCACAATATTATTGAGCAAATATTTAGCAGCAGTTGCAATAGTACAATCCTTTACTGGCATTGATTCAACCCATCTAGTCAGGTAATATGTCACAGCAATAATGTATATTGCACATGTTCGCTTTCCTGGTGGGTTAATAGGTCTGAAAAAATAAACAACCCATTTTTCAAATGTATGCAAGTTAGCCGAGGTACTAACGACATTTCATCTCGTCATGACGAATTTCTAGTTCTCTGACAGATATCGCAGTTGCGACTTTATTCTCTAGCATTTGTATGCAAAGTGGGCCACCATAATCCTGCTTGTAATATCTTGTGCACTATATATTTTCCAGCATAATGGTCTCCCGCGACACCAGCATGCGCTTCATTAAATATCATTGGTCACTCGTGTTTCAATACAAAGGGATGAATAATTTCATTCGGTCCCATTTTATATAGTTATCTTACTATCAATCAGAAATTTGCAGCTCGCACGACTAATGTTTTTTTTCTGCACACTACTAAATCCATTTGGTGCATATTTTGTCATCAAGAATCATATAATATATTTGTAATGATCATCAAACATCATGATCACATATAGATGCGCGTCATGAAGAATATCGTCGAGGTTCACAGGTTAACAGATTGTGTTTTAGACATTCAATATGATAAACATCAGGCATAGACTCTCACTCCCCCTGTTTTCTTATAATACCAACAGTACCATTTCCCTAAATAGTGACTTGGACATTGTTTCAAGGTGTGACATCAGTTTGAACTGATTTATCTCGAATGGAAAACAAATTTAAATTATTAGTCATATGATTGCTGCAGCCTGAATCTAAAAACCATATGTCACATGGATTTTCTTGGACATCATTGCATTTAAGTGAGGATGCGCATGCCAACAACATTATGCTCGATGAAGTGCTGGTGTTGCTCAACTTTTTTTTGGCTTTGCCATCCTTGGTCATACTGTTTATTCCTCCATTTATATGCATAATGACCAAATTTATTCCAATAACGACATTGAATTTTTAACTTATCAAACATGTGACTGCTTGGTTGACTAGGATTTTGATTCTGTCCTCTACCAACGACATTCATGGGACTATTGTTGCGTCCTCCTCTGGAAATATTTCTACCTTTTCCTCTAGAATTATATCCCCCCTACCTCTTCCATGGCTTATGGATGATTGTTCTGTGAATGAACCTTCTAATGATGTATTTGGTCTGTTGATTCTATATTCATGATTGATGAACAAGGCCTGTAACTCATCAATGGTAAACTGCGACATGTATTTGTTTTGTTCCAAGGTCAAGACCAAGTATTCAAATTTATTGGGAAGGATTCTAAGAAATTTTTCAACAACCCTTCTATCTTGTATATTATCTCCATGAGATTTTAGTTGATTTATCACACTAACAACTCGAGTGTAGAATGAGTCCACTGACTTTGTATCTTTCATTGATATAGATTCAAAATATCTTCTAATAATCTGTAACTTAGAAGTCTTTACATTTGTCTAGGCCTTGATAGGTCATTTCCAATGTGTCCCATGCTTGCTTAGCGGTATTTGATGTTGCTACTCTTGGGAGTATGCTTTCATGCGTGGCTTGGTGTATGTAGAACATAGCCTTTCTGTCTTTCTTCCTCTATTCTCTTAGGGAATCCTTCTTATCTTGCGTGATATTATTATATGCTTCATGATTTGCTAGTTCGGTATATCCATTTTGGACTATGTCTTAAACATCTTGACCTCTAAACAAGTCCTTCACTGTTAAAGACCAATATTCATAATTCTTTCAGGTGAAGATTGGAGTTTGCAAACTTGATATGTGTGCACTAAAATTGTAAGCCATATTTTAATTTTCCTTAGAGAAATACTTTTTTCCTTTTTTAAGACAAGGTTTCTTTCCTAAACCCGCTCTAATAACGGATCTTGGTTGAGTAGATGGATGACAATTGAAACTCTTAACTTGAGTCACTTCGCAGTAATCAGTTTTTTTTTTCAGTTTTAGGGTTATGACACACTACCTTGGAAACCCCACCTTTTACTTCGACTGAAAAACTTGCGACCAAAATTCTCACGATGGGATTTACTGCGACTAAGTTTTACTGCGACATATATTTTTACCACGACTGACTTTCACTGCGATGAGAATTTAGTGTGACGGGAATGTCTGCGACAGACTACTTTGTGATAAGACTAAACTTTCCACTTTTTGGTCAAGACACTTTTTACAAACTTTTTACCTGGCACACTTTTACCTTGACCGACACCTACTTAACTTCGTTCGGCTTTTACAACAACTAAATTTTGGTTGCGATTAACTCTCACTTTGATCAGACCACTTTTATTCAAACTTTATTAAAATATATTTATTACTCTAAAGAATTATAATATGAAAAACACTTTCACCGAGGGTAACTTGGGATAAACTGCGACACAACTATATTGCGACTGACACACAATATCATATAACCAAAGTATTAAGGAAGACTTGTGTCGAGCACTTTGCGCATAAAAACTTAAACTTCTACATGGTGAAATATTTGTGGATTCTTGTGTGTTTCGTTAAATGGTAAATGTAAACAACATTTACTCAAGTAATTATGGAGAAGATGTGCGGCTAAATAAAACATGCATCAACCATAAACTATGGATTTGTGTATCTTTTCACAACATAACAAATAACTATATCCACAAATATAAACTTGGAAATTTACAAGGACGTTTCACCTTTTACAGATCTTTGGCTCTCAACACATTCCAAAAACACAAATCTTGATTTCACTTTTCTGTATATCATTTTTGTGTAAGTGTCTTAATTTTTACAATCTTCTTCTTCTTCTTCATATAGACAGACTAAAATTGTTTTTCTATGAACCTACTTGATCTAGATTTATGTGTGAATGAAATGAAAGAATAGATATAGAATCATAAACATAAACATGTTGCAATTAAAACCGAGATACAATAAGCACGTATTCTATTAAATGGAGTAAATATAATAGGCTGTAAATACACAACTAGAATGGTGGTAGCTATCTTTGAGAAAAGATGTGGCTGCTAGGCTCATTCATGCAAAGCTAAATACAAACTGAGGCCAAAGGGGGCTATATATAATAAGCATGAGGGTGAGAACCCAAAAGGTCCAAAACATAACCCCAGAAGATGAACCGTCATAAAGTTTGCTGCCCCAAGGTGTTTAGTTGAATAGTCAACTTCCCAGGGTTATAACTTTTGCATACGATCTCTGATTTGGGCACTCGATAGCCCATTACATCTTCCCACTGAGTCCAAATGCATGTCATTGGACACTATTTGTTCCCTCAAATCACCAAAAAACGTTGTTTAGGGCCTCAAAATGACCACAGAAGTTTGAGACCCAAAAAACTATAGAAAATAACTAGGAAAATGTCAAAATGGACAATTGTTTTGAGCCAGTGGAATAAGTGGGTGACCACCGATCTCCATCTGGATCAATCCTCCCCGCTTAGGAAGAAATGCTCTCCATTGCATCAAATCCCTTATCATATCTCAAACTGTGTATTGAGATGATCTCCTGGTGCGACATTTGCTAAAGTGAAGAGCATGCCTTTCTTTGAGATCCTGTGAGGGCTGTAATTGTTGTTTATTGATGCGTTGGAGTTGTTTAATAATTCTGGTTGTTGTGTTATCCTATGTATGAGCTAGTATGGATGATGTTTTTTTGAACGAGCACCTTAAATGTGCGTCCTTGCACTGTATAGGTACTCGAATGGATGAGGGAACAATGAATTTGTGTTCTTCGTGTTTATGCTAAGCAAAGGGACCTTGTGCAAAGGGTGTGGAGGTCATTGTGATATGATGTTCTCCTTCAGAGGAAATTGTGAAGAGGGATAATTTCTTGGCGTGGGATCTTATCTTCCTACCATGGAAGATTGTGGCAGGTGCAACTGTCTCTAGTATATGCTAGAGTTGTCCTCCCAAAGTGACAATGACACTATGAGGTCACCACTCATATACAACATGACGCTTTTGGATATATGGTTGTCCTAAAAGAACATCACAAAATTCAAGTGGGGCCACATCACACAATACCTCATTTTTTATAGGCTTGATTCCGTATGGTAGGAGGAATGATTGAGTAATGTGCATACCTCGTCCTTGGCTTAGCCAACCAATGTTGTAGGGTTGCGGATATGGTGTTGTCGAAAGCTCCAATCTCTTGATTACCTCTACTAAGATCAGGTTCTTTTGGTCATCGTTGTCAACAACAAAATGTAGTGGGATTCCCTTTACCCACTTTTGTGTGTGGAAGAGGCGCTCCTCTGTCTCTGACTCTTTAGGCTCCTTTGGTTGAATCTATATGATAGAAACAATGACTGCTTTGAGAGGCATTCATTAGTGTTGTGCCAAGGGATTTTGTGGAACTCACACCACTTTTTGGTGTCCTTATTTGTCTTTCCATTCCCATTCTTTGCTTGTGGCGGGGACTGGTTGTCATTTCCTTGTCCTGTGTTCTACAGGAAAATGTTTATATTCCTTTTCTTCTGTGGTGGGTTCGCAGGTCAAAAGTCTCACTTGTTCTTTTTCTGAAATTTATCCTCGATTTTCATAGCATACCAATAGGAAGATCCAAGTGAAGATATGTCTAGGAAGTCCATCTCAGTTAGGATGTATCAATGTAGGCCTCTATGATATTTCAGTATCAGGTGTCGAAGTCCTTGATACTGATATTTGTACACAAGGTATGAAAGTTATTGATGTACTCTGACACCATCTGGTCCCTCTCTTGACTCAGAATGGTCCATTTGGTGTACTGGTCATCATAGCTTCCCTTGAGGTAATACTATTCCTTGACAACATCTCTGAATGAGGCCCAAATGGGATTGGCCTCGAACATTCCAAATTTGTTTGATGATTTTTTCTAATAATAAGTATCCCACCAATTTTTGACATGGGGGAATCCCTTAAGGAGTGAAAGGTGATATTTTTCCCATCAGATAAATTGTGGACAGAGAAATACCATTCTAGAACATTCAACCACTTGTCTAGGGAATCGACACTAATCTGGCCTTCAAATAAAGGAATATCAAAGTTAACTTGTACCTTGAATGGAGTTTCTTCTCCAAAACAATTGTCGGTTGAAAGCACATTCACCATTGTCGACATTCATAGAAGGATCTGGGAAAAATTATCCATCATCTCGTCCCTCTATTGCGCAAGGGATTCCTCGAGCAATGACTTGATACTATCTCCTGCTTTGTCGTCTCTATTTTATTTCACCATGGGAGTCCTCTTGGGGCAACACGAGTGGTCTTTCCCAAGTGAAACTAGTTCGAGACCCAACTCTCTATACCTTAACCTCGTTGGGGACATGCGCTAAGAAACAATAAAAGAGAAGATTGCTTTGATACCACTGATCTGGATTTATGTGTGAACGAAATGAAAGAACATATATAGAATCATAAACAAAAACATATTGCAATTAAAACAAAAATACAGAAACACATATTCTATTAAATGGCAAAAATAGAACAGGTTATAAATACACAGCTAGAATGTTGGTAGCTATCTCTAAGACGAGATGTGGTTGTTACGTTCATCCGTGCCAAGTTGAATACAAACTAAGGATAAAGGGGTCTATATATAATAAGCATGAGGGTGAGAACCCCAAAGGTCCAAAACATAACCCTGGAAGATGAACCATCATAAAGTTTGCAGCCTCAAGGTGGTTAGTCGAACAATCAACTTCCCGGGGTCATAACTTTTGCATACAATCTCCGTTTTGGGTGCTCAATATCTTGTTGGAATGGTCTATCCAAGATTTACATCTTTCGACTCATAAAAAATGCATACCATTGGAAATTATTCACCCCATGAATCAACAAAAAATGCCGTTCAGGGCCTCAAAATGGCCCCAAAAGTTTGGGACCAAAAAACCGTAGAAAAAAAACTAGGAAACTACCACAATGGACAATTGTTTTGAGCCAGTGGAATAGGTGGGTGGCAAACGATCTCCGTATGGATCACTACCGAATTAAAATTTAATATTGTAATAACTATCTACCTAGAAACATATCTTTAGAAATTCAATTCGACTGCTTAAGATATGAGGGACGTGAACTCTTCATTCTGTCAGATTGTTTGACAAAAACAGACCTGCTATAGACTCTGATAGAGTTGCCTCATACCTGATACGGATATGTAATTATTTAGTATTTCCAACAATATTTACGATTACCAGTCATCTTGTGAATGAAATAGAAAGCATTATGATTATTGAAGCAACTGATTTTCTTTTTCGCTAGCAATATGGCAATAGAGTGCATGGAAAAAAAATATGAGTTTAAGAAAATAAAAAAACATTTCAAAACTTAACTCTTTCGAAAAATATTAACTTTTGTATTGTAATATATCAAAAGTTAAAATGAATTTATAAACATTGTGATACATATCCCCTTACCATGAATTCCAAAATCTTTGAGATGTACATGACAAGCCAATCTCAATCGAGTTTGGCATTTCCAGTTGTAGTTGTCTTAATCATATGATGAGATGCCATTGGAAGCATACTTGGAATTTCAAATATACTTTGCATGTCAAACATAAATTTTATGACGGTCTTGTATTTTCAATGCCCTTCTCTTTACGTTTTCTTCAAATCCATGAGTGTCAAATTTGTTTACATTTTTTTTATAACATATCAAATTATATAAAATAAAATAAAACTTGTGCAGGGTTTCACTGACTGTTGGATTGTTGTCAATATAGTATCCATATCCTCAAAGATACAAAACACAACTCATAGGTTTCTATTATTGCATATTTTGAACTCATTCTTCGTCATTCAAATAATAAACACTAAGAACTGGATACTAGAGTAGCTACTACTGGTTATACAAACTTCGAGTTATGTGTTTGATGGTAGAAATAGTTTGTCAAGAATATGATGTTGTTTTAACAACATTCGTTGCCACCCATTATCAACCTATGATTCTCGTGGCTCTTTACTATGATCTGCCTTTTGGGTTGATAGGGCTATTGGCATTTAAGGATTATATAGAACAATTTCATAGTAAGTTTTTGGACCTGTTATATTCTTAAGGAGGTTAATGTTTGGTTTGTAATTAATCCATGAATGAGTTGTGTACTCAGGAAAAAAAAATTATTTTCGTCCATTTTTCCCTAATATTTTAAAAGAATTACAGCAAACTAACAAAGTTTAAACACATCAGAAATAAACAACAATCCAAAATCTAGAACTTGGTATAATTTCCACACAGATAATACATAGTTCCCTATGGCTACCGAGCCCACTTACAAGTCATCAAGAAATGCAGAATAAGATGATTTTGGGAAATAGGAATCATAAAAATCAGAGGAGCGAGAATGTATATGTTGTTTATGATCCACACCTCAGGAATTCAGCCCAATAATCATGTTAACAGAAATCAATTCAAACTCAATGTCGTGAGAGAGTCTTGAAATATTGACCTCAGGAATTCAAAACCAATGAGGAATGTGTATGTTGTTTACGATCCACACATTAAGAATTCAACGGGATAATCATGTAACTAAAATCAATTCAAAATTAATGGCTAGGGAATTCATACCTATAAGTTGAAACTCGTAAAAGCTAATAAATATATTGTTCTTGCCGAGGCTTGAAGATCATACAAGCTATTGAACAAAGCACTTGAACTATAAGCTAGCCATCGTATCATCTAAACACCTGTTTACTGGGGCGAATGAGAGGCCCAAATCTCTAAGATTCTGATTGGAAAACTTGTATGGTTTATTTCTAAGGTTTTCTTCATCTAAACACCCACAACATGTATACATGGCAAATTTCATTACCAACCAATTAATTCAACAATTTAGAATTAGACTAAATATGTGATCTATTGCTAAATATATATGATATTCTCTGCATACTTGGTTGGAAGTGGATACTGCGGGCACAATTCAGCCAACATATCTACCAAATCCCCTCTGTGAAGGTTTGATTCCGCACACAAATATATTTGGCCACTTGATGAATGAATTTCATACACTAAAATGTGACCATGTCCCTCACAGGATATTACCTAATATATCAATGGGTAGAGCTTTAGTAAGTTCGACGCTGCCTTCATGGCTCTGGTAGTCATTATTTGTATGGGCAGGGCCGAAGGATTCAGGCCATGGCCTCCTAGAAACGAGAATATGTACTTGGATTCCTTAGCTAGTGAGGGCTCGTCGTCATACATGAAAATGGCCAATGAGGGCTCATCGTCGTACATGAAAATGAGTACCAGATGGGGTCGGTTCTCACTGGAGAAACGCAGGCATATGTGATTTGGCATGGAAACTAGGAGGCTTCCAAGATAACAATAATCTAGGACTTCTTGCATTCCATGACCATCTCTGCGTTTGATAACTTATGGGAAGGTCCTTCAGTTCAAAAATGGTGGAGCTCGATCACTAGCCAGTGAGGCTGAAGACAACTACTCGCAGCCTGTAGGGGAAATCTATGAGCAGAATAACGATGCAGTGGCTAGCCTACAACTTCCAAGTTCTACTCCATCTCCAAACTTCAAAGCCCGCATGATAAAATGCATTAACTCTATGGTGCCAGTAGCGTTGGGCGCTACCTACTGCTCGGTAATGTCAGGCTGGGTCGCCGCTTGCCCATTTAATTTGTGAAATAACTTGCCATCAACTTAGGTTAACCTACCCACTCACCGAATGCCATGCTGCCTTTGCAAGTACTATAATTTTCTACGTGTGATAAATATCAGTAGACCTCAAAGTGATGGTTTTAAATTTTTGGAGGACGTAGCTGTTGATGTGTCAAATTTGTTTTCAACTGTCAAATACATTTAAAAAATGAAAATACGTTTCACATCCCGTCAATTTCTAGGCCTGATTGGAAGTGTGTAGTTGTCTTAATTATATGGTCACATGCAATTGGAACTTTGTAAGATGAGAGTAGAATCATTTCAAGTTGAGAACAATAAGTGACATGAATTTCTAGAATAGTCACGTGGTAACATTGAAACTATTCAAATAATTTTAATTTTCTTAATAACTATTTATAGTTCTTGAGTTAAACTAACAAATCGAATTGAAAGTCTTTTTTTTTCAACCGAAAAAAAACATTCCTTGCTATTCTATCAAATTGAAATTCTATTCTATAAACTAGGATATGATAATGATACAACATTCCACTATGTGGAAAAATAATTTTATTTGAATGTTCTCTATCGAGTAGATGTCATAATGATACAACATTCCACATATTTGAGAAATAATTTTACTTGAATGTTCTCTATCAACTAGGATGTGATAATGATACAACATAGTTGAGAAATAAAAAAAAATTGGGACAAATAAGACTGGTTTATTGGACATAGTTGGAAAATAATTTTATTTGATAAATAATATTGGTTTAAAATAATCTTTAGCTAATCACTCTTAAGCATGTCAATAATGCCAAAATTTTGTGGTGGTGATTGAAACATTTATAACCATTTGATTTATAGGAAGCATGTTCAGTAATGCCAAACTCTTGTGGTGGTGATTGAAACATTTATAACCATTTGATATATAGAAAGCTCTAGATTTATATATATTTTGTTGATAGACTACAAATTAAATGTGGAGAAAAAATAATTTGTTACTGGTTTTATAGATATTTTGGATAGTACAGTTGTCACATCTATAATTTAAAAAAAAAACATATTTATTAATCATCTTAAATTTTAAAATATAAATATCTATCCAACTAATTACATGTATTAATCCTACAATTAATCCTACAATATAAGAAATACAATTTAAGAAAAAACTTCAAGATGAAAAATGTTGCCCAAACAAGTTTTCATTAAAACAACATAAGTTAATCATCCAACATTCATTTATAAAAAAATAGAAAATGTAACACCCCTTTGAATCATGAAATAAAAAAAATACACATAATTAAACCAGCAATCCCTTTGTCTTCAAGTATTCCACACCCTCAGTGATGATTTGGTCGATGTTAAATTTGAAGGAGAAACCGCTCTCCACCAATTTCGTGGATGAAGGGTTTACTTTTGCGATCAGTGGAACATCCTCAAATCTGGAGAAGGATACAGTGACTCGTTACATTTTATAAATACATAGCCATACCAATAGAAATGCTTTATTATACTGATAGTGATAACTGATACTCACTAGGCAGTCACATTGTACTCTGGATAGCGTAAGGATAAGTAGTGCGCAAGCTGTGGGACGAAGATATTGATGGCACTGCAAATGTAGCGGCCGTGTGCAGAGGGGTTCTCCATTAGAAAAATATGAGCGTTGGAGACGTCATCCACGTGAACCAACAAAATGGTGCCATATATCATCTGTATCCCCTTCAAAGCTTCGATGCATTGCTTGTTGCCGGTGAGGAGGGAAAGGGTTAACTCAACCATGTAGGGAATGTTGGGGTAATGGCTGAACCCACCATGAACACAAGGTTGATAGTCACAACATCCAGCCCACCGTATTCTTTCCCGTATTGTAGGGACGCTTGTTCTGCAAGCGTCTTGGCAACCGCATATGCCTGCACATAATTAAGCATTAAACACTGTCATGTAATTTAGTTTGTGAGGAACACAACAACAACTGCTAAATCTTGGAATGCTTTATAATTTTTTCCATTCTACCCATCCAGGAGACTCTTTAGCCTGAAGGAAATCCACGTCTGTCCAATAGTTTTTATCAATGTATTGATTCTGTTCTTCAGACTTGTTTACGCAAGCCGCGATCATAGACAATGTGACCACCACACACTTTATGGTTTTGGACTTCGTGCAGGTCTTCAGAACATTCAGCGTCCCATAAAATGCCGGCTTTATCACATCATTCTGCGCAGCAACAATTTCATGTCGCTAAATATTAAGGACGTTAATACATAGATGCATATACATGAACGCCAAGCCGTAGCAGCGAAGTAACTTACCTCGGTATCTTTGGGGGCGAAGTCAACCAGACTGGCCACATGGAAAACACCATCACAGCTGTTAATGGCAGCATAGAAACTCCCTTCTTCGAGCAGATCTGCTTTGAAGAGCTTGAGCTTCTCTCCAGCTTCTACAATGTCTAGGAGATGCCGCACCTTTGCCTTGTTTTCTATGGCTACCCAATAATAGAAATAAGTAATCAAATGGCTCTCGGCCAACTATACATTAGGTGAAGCAATTTTTGAAATAGGTAATCAAATCGCTCGCCAACTATACATGAATGAGGCGAAGCAAGTTTTGAAATAAGTGGAGGAGCTTGCAATTACCTGGGTCGTGCATTGACTGAATTTTGTGTATCCTTGGCTACGTGTGAACTTGCTAGTGTTCCCCTTATTCCTTGTGGAAATCATGCCCAACTTGAGGGTGGAAGTGTTGCTAATATATTGATGAGCACACTGGCATATGGTTGGATGGAACATTGCAGCAACATAGCTGGTTGTGGGACAAACTTATTTCAAGATTACTATTCTTAACTATTTTATCTCTGCATCTGTGTATGTGATTATGATTTATTATGAACATGTTAAAATGTTGTGAATGAATGAATTTTGCTTCTGTTGTATGTTAATCATTTATGCATCTGTGTATGTTTAAGTTCAATGCATTTTGTTTTACGTTCATGGGGCTAGATTTCCTGGATTGTTAGCATTATAGTCGCGTCCTCTCGCCGGTAGAAGGGTGGGGATGTGACACCTCGCCTATAGGAGAGACTGGGGCAGTAATGATACAAATTCAGTCACAGCTAGACAACCTTACTTTACAAATATAGTGCATTAAAAAATGGAAGGAAGTATGAGAAGAACTCTCATTTACTAGATGTAGAACTGAAGGACACCATAAGGACAATTTCCTGACGCTCATGAACTATGTCGCATTGGGAGTGCCGAATTTGATAAATACACAAGGGATTCCTTGGTGTAGAATATGCCATACTAGAGGCCATCGGTCATAAGAGTGTTTGTACTTACATAATATTGTAAGTGCACCAACTAGTTTATATTGTAAATTTTGTAAATCATTAGGTCATTATGAGAAGGACTGTAGAGCATTTCAGTTGTTGCAGGCGAAAATGGTCAACACCTATTTAATGGAGAGTGAAGAGAAGATGCAAGATGAGCAGGCTCAATATCAAATTCGACAAGCTCAGTATCCTCAGCTCTAGTATCCACAGAATCAATACCTACAACAACAATACCCTCAACCCAGCGGGGTGGTAATTTTCGAAGTCGAGGACAAGGAGGAGTATTTGGTCGTGGAAGAGGCCAAATCATATGTTATAATTGTAGGAAACTAGGAAATTTTTCCAAGGACTGTGTGATCCCTACAAAGACATGTTAATATTGCAAATCCTTTCAACATACTCTTGAAAATTTTCTGCAGTTGATTGTGAGTGACAGGATAGAAATGTGGGAAATCCAAACCTTGTGTAGAATCCCAATCCAAACCCCAACCAAAATATTCAAAAGATCTATGTTAATCCGAGGGAACCAAATATTGTTGTCGTAATAAGGGGGGGTGATGCAACTGAAGAAGACCAATATGCACTGCATGAACAACCGTAGGTGTGTCCAACAACACAAAATAAAGTTCCAATTGACATCCAAAATGAAACGGAAGTATTCTTGGACACACGACCAGAATTCATCGATACGAATCAAGTAAAGACATCTACTACTACATTACTACGAAGAACAATAATGGATATGCCTAAAAGGTTTGATCATTTGTTCTGAAAGAAACCGATGAGAAAGCTTAATTTTTTTTTAAAGTTGCTTATCACTAATACAAGATAAAGATGTTTTCACAGAATTGACACCTCTAATAGAAGAACCTTAAGAAGAGTTGTGACACGATAGAATAACTAGCCATGTGGGAAAAATATTAAATATCGGTCGCGATTTAAGAATGAATACCCAGATAGGAGATCAGATATGGACTATATTATCCTATACTTGGGATCTGATGCCAACATTCTGACAAGAAAAACATGGGAAAGCATTGGGAAACCTCAACTGGAGTTTTCCCCTATTCATCTCAAATTAGAAAATCAATTGAAAATACTACCGATCGGTCGACTGAATCAAGTGCTTGTCGAAGTAGAAGGACTAAGAACGTATGCTGACTTTGAAGTAATAAACATTGTTGATGACACAAAATTGTATCATGCACTTTTGGGGATTGACAGGGAGATTGATAATCAGACCATCATCAATTTTAAGAACGTCAAAGATACGTCGAGCTAATAAATAGTGAAGGACAAGGAAATTATTTGTACGATATTTATAACATCACATATGCAAGGGATAATTATGTAAATCCAACGGCCAACGAAAAGCTTTGTGGGCGGAGCATTAGTTCCTGTACATCAAATTTTGGTGAAGCATTGGAAAACTAGCAGAATAGGATGTATGAAGTATCCATGAGAAGGTGTCCAAGAATTACAAGGGGTGTGCGACATGTAGGAATCGAGATAAGTGATCTACCCACATACGAAATTTTACCCAACCTTGCATATTTTCTGATAGAGTTTAAAGAAAAAGTCACAGAACATCAGCACTTGTCCATCCTGGAGTTTGCACTAAAAGCTACACCAGCTAGATGGTGGGTCGCACATAAAGAATCAATCTTGGAATTCCCACAATGTCGAATATTAATGGAGATAAGTTTCATAGAAGAGATAATCTTTACTAGTTGAAATTATACAGGATTGACTAACCCTGTCAATCATATTGAGTATTATCGTGTAACATGGGAGGCATGTCCATGACAGGAATGGGTTCATTTTCTCACACACATTAGACATGATACCAAGGAACTGGTATACATTAGTTGAGCAGAGACAAGGGACTATTGAATGGGATGAATTAGTTACTAGCGTTGTTAGCACTCAGAATTTACCCCCAGTTGTGAAAGGGTGATCCCAAGGTAACCACATAACTAAGGTTCAGGAAGAAAGATGGCTTCTTTCTTTCCAAAGAGGGATCTCTCAGTATTTATCTCACGGGCCACTGATATTTACAAAGAAATGAAATTTAATAAGGATTTTGGTTGAAACAAGTGTTCATTGGGCATGGAGTCATATGTGATAACAAACATATACAATAATTTTGCAAAGGAATTTTAACAGAGGCAGGGTAGTTATTTCTTCATAGTCAAAAATCTTGTTGGCTAGTGGGTGTTAATGCAAAAATTTGCTCAACATGCTTTGTCTAGCCTACACCATTTACAAAAATCCATCTCCTAACCCATTTTACCCCCACACCCATGTTTAGCCTATGTTTTTCTCCTAAAGGCTAAAAAATAATTAAAAAGGGCTTAAAAAACCCCAAAAGAGCCAAGATAGTTCACCAAGGAGCCAAAAGGATCACAAAGGGGATAAAAAGCCCACAAATGGGCTAAAGGCCCAAAAAGGGGCTAAAATCCCTAAAAGGGCTTAAATCCCCCAAAAGGAGCTACAAAATAAGGAAAAAGGGATTAAAACCCTAGGTAGGGTCCAAAACCATGACCAAGGGCTAAAATTCCTAAGTGGAGAAAAAATCTATAAATAGAGGGGTGGGGGTCACCATAAAAATGATTCCTCCTTCCTGTCATTATAATGCCTATATGAGTACATTGAGAGACCTTTCACTCTCAAGCTATTCATCCCCCACAACTCCATTCCTCCATTTGCTCATTCCCTTGGTGTGTTGAGTTGAAGCTCTACCCATTCCTAGCCTATGGAGAGGCAACTTCTGAGTTTGGGCATGGTGGCCCTCTTTCAAACCAGATATGAAGGTATAATGATTCATCTTTGTTTATTTATTTTGTAGTCTATAGATGCTTCACTTTTGTTTTATTTTCTAACAGTTTGTTGCAGCTTGTTTTTTCTCCATTGACTCTACCCTTTCATCCTCTAGACAAAAGGGAGGTGCAACAACACTTATCTACGGCTTTAACCGTACCACAGTTTGGTGACTCCGTTGGGTTGATACCACAAGATCCCTGGCCTTTGATAATTTCTTGTAGGTTTTTGAATAGGGTTTGAATAGTTGTTTAGTAAATTTATTTTGTAGGGTTAGTTTATTTCAAGCTTGCATTCATTTTAGTTCATGTTTGAGCCCTCCCGAGGTGGACCAGAACTCGTTCGACCACAGTACCAGTTATTGTCAGTTGTTCTCGGTTCTGCTTTTATTTTTTTCATTTTTCGGGCCCAGTCACCCATTTCAGGATAAAAGGAGCAACCCAGCCTCCTATTCATCCCATACCATAGCGACCCAACGCTTGTTTGGGCCCGATAGGAGCGACCTGCCTTTCTAGGCCCAGTCGCTTCCTGTTTCGGCCCAAAAGCGATCCATTTTCCCATTTAGGCCTGAAAGGAGCGACCCAGTCGCCTATTCAGGCCCGAAAAGGGAAACCTGCCTCTCGAGTTTCCTGTCGCTGCTGTTTGGACTGTCTGTGAGGATCAGTAGCCATTGTCTAGCAGCCAGAAGCGACCTGTGTTTTCTGTAAGAAGTTTTTACATTCACTTGTGTATATGGTTAGTTTTTTACAAATGAAAATCTATCTAATACTTGGTTAAATTTTTGCAAGTTCTTTTTATTATTTCAATATTAAAAATCAGTGGAAATTAACCTTTTCTCCCAGCCTTTCCTCATCTACTTAGTCATTACCCTTCGGGGTATTCTCAGATAACACGGAGGGTTGAGAAAGCATAGTAATAGGAACCTATTCTTGTTATTTCTCTAAACCACTAAAAACAAGTGTCTTGGAAGGTAGAGGGGGTGGAGACCATTGGGGGTCTCACGGCGTTCACGTCCTCCCTGTTGAGCAACCTTGCATTTGAGGAGTGACTTGGGGATGTATGGGTAGGATTGTTCCCACTTTGATGAGAGCCCAACACTCCTTCTTGGCATAAGAGGGATACAAAACAAGGAAGTCACGCTGTAGATTAGCATTGTATAGTTTTATAATTGCAATTTGGTTGTGTTCATTTTTACTAGTTCATATGTTACAGGTTATGTTTCCCATTGCTTAAACTATGCAGAAGTTTCAGTACCACTTGATTATCACATGATTAACAAATAATATAATAAACAAAACTCAATACAAAGTACACACATAACCATACCAAATAATTCAACCAAACTCGGTTCATGACCCCGAGCAAGCCTCTAAAAGTAACCAATTTACTTTAATTCAAAATTTTGCAGTTTGAGGACATAAGTCCCCAATTTCCTTAACCATGGGAAGTTCTTGGGCTATGCCCTAAAAATCATTGTGAGGAGTACCATGGGAACCCCAAAGTAGCTGGCCAAAGAGAGGAATTTCCAAGCGAAAAGGGCAACAGCCCCTACCGATTGACTAGAGGAAAACGCCAAGCGCTATCTTCTAGTAGTCTTGGTGGTCGAGTAAACACATGTAAGCCAATAGGAAATCATTGAAACTGATGTCCAATTTTCATTACCGGTCACTATCAAACAGACACCATTGATCCACCACACTCTTCCTCACGCCTAAGAGGCGATCCACCTCAGTTCGAGTATTTAGACTATCACCATCGAGACCACTCTCGACAACCCTCCTCACCATTAGAAGGCCATACAACCTCTGATTTTGACTCGGATTCCTACCAATCCGAGCCACATTTGCACACCACACCATCTTTGGAGGGACGATTGACAATGGGCCCACGTCCCTACCTCACATTGCCACCACAATTGTAGCTAGCGGCCCTAGGATGGCTACAAACACCATGGTGAGTCCTCAACCCATCAGGGCAAGCCCACACCAACCCCTCTCATTACCATAGTACCGCCATTCATACTTAGGAGTAATGGCCCTTCCATGACTATCTTGACTATTCCCATTATGGGAAGTCAACTTCAAGTGCCCCTAGTCACGTAGCGACATCACATTCCTGCAAACCCAGGTGCCATCGTCGCTCCCTCCCCACCAACCTCGGGTCTAACCTCCCATTCATGGCTTGTCTTAACTTGCCTGATTTGGCTAGGTTAACTAATGACCCAATGAACCACCAACCCCATTCTCCTCCTATGCCAACCAAACTCCCTTCAGACATTCCAAAGTTTAAAGGGAAGGTTAGTGAGTGCCATCAAAATCACATCATGTCATTTTATCTATGGTTCTCTTCAAACAACATCATGGATGACTCGATCAGACTTGGGATATTCCAGCGCACCCTCACCAGCGTCACAGCTAAATGGTACATTGAGCTACATCAAGCATCCTACTCAACCTTCAATTCCTTGGATTTCAAGTTCCTGCAGTATTTCCAACTCCCCTTCATATATGAATAAGGGGTAGAGATCTTCCTATCTTGCCACCAGAATACTATGAACCACATAACCTACCACATCCATGAGTGGTGGCAATGCCGTAGTTTGTGCAAGATTCAGCTTGACGACATGATCTTCCCGGATTGGTTCCTAAAAACTTTGCTACCACCTATAGCAAAGGACGCCGCATCCGAATGTCCCCAATCCGAAGAGGAGGCCATCTTAAAGGCCCAACAATTTGACTTGATCTATACTCAATATAGATACCTTTATACCATAAATCCAGACGCCCCTCGTGTCGGCACCTTCTACCATGATGCGTCGGGGGCATCCCATGCCGCAGATGAAATCATATGCTTTGTCTCCCATCACTCACAACACCATGCGGCACTTCCTATGATGCCACCTCACCCAAGAAACACCCCTAGTGTTTCCCACCCAAACCAAGCTCTTGACTACTCAAGGATGATGTCTCAATCCAGGGGCCACAACCTCCTACACACAAAACACACCACAAAAGCATGCCCATGCATCAACTTGGCCGACACAACAGTATTCAGGACATTTAGACAGATTTGTAGCCCCCATCTCCTCCAGTCTACTATGCCCCCGCAGCCCCTGTTGCGACCTCGCCAACATAGATAGGGTTTCATCACCTGCTATCCATGACAACTAATGGGGTTAACTTGTAGACTAGGAAAAACCAATATGGTTCCATTATCGAAACTATTGACCCATCAACGACATCCATGTCCAACGCAACCAACATACCCCTCCATCTGCCTACACCTCCCTTTGATGGGACGGCCCAAGGACCACAACCCCCCATGCGGTGGATCGCCAACAACGCGACAGATACAACCGCAGTGAACCATAGCATCGTTGATGAGTTGTCCCAGTCACCTATGGCCATGTCCACTCTAGAAGTGCTAAAAACATGACCACCTCAGCGAAAATCATTGTTAGTCGCACTCGATGTTGTAGACCCCTCCGAATCCAAATTGATTACATTCGATTTAGACAACGGAGATCCCAGGATTCCATCAACCATTTCCTTCCAGATTTCAATATGAATACAAAATTTGGTCGTGCATCGATGTATTATCAATGAAGGGGCATCCACTTGCGTCATGTCAATGTTGGTTTGGAAGAAGCTCGATTCCCCCATTCGTCAACGGTTGACAACCACATTGCACGCTTATGATGGCCACCCCACAAAATCCCAAGGAATCCTTCCACACGTCCCCATATCATTATCCTGTAAAACAGTTTTAATTGACATAGAGATTGTAAATGCACAGTTGGATTATAACCTTCTTTTGGGACGAAGTTACATGTCCTCCATGAGATCTGTGGCATCCACTGTGTTTCGCCTGATGATGTTCCCTCATGATGGGAAGATTGTGACAGTGGATCAACTAACTTACCACGATCCGCAGGGGCCGAATACACCATCTAACGTTATCCCCACTGTGGATACTTCCTTTGACAGTGCCACCACTCCTTGATTTTTGGCCGCAGTTCCTGGGTTGTTCACCAATATTTCCATGATGACTTTCTTTGGTACCACCTCCACCGACACCAAGAGAGACTTTGGATTTGTGCAAGCTCTCATCCAGCACCATTGCACCCAAACCCCAACTGCAGTCACAGCTCCATCCGCAGCCGCAACTCCATCCACAGCCACCTCATCTATAGCTGCAACCTCAAATGCAGTCACCATGGAATTACTAGGGATCTTTCCCATTCCATACAATTCCCTTCCTTTTTCCCCCATCCGGCATTGTGATTAAGCCAGTCATGGCTACCTTGAACTTACCCAATCTTACATTGGGGATCCCTGTGTGGTACCTCGAACCACATGCTCAACCTCCAATGTCCCAAGTCATGTTGACTCCCATTCAACCCATTGTAGTTGAGACACACACCCCTCCTGGCCCACAAAAGCCACCTTCCGTACTTGCACCAGCCCCACCCCACCCCACCCCACCCAAAGAGGGCTAGGGACAAGAACACTAAAGTAGCAGCTGAACCTTAGTAGACTCCACCATGTTTCATGTGCAATGTATAGGGTCATGTAACCCAAAAATATCATGAAAACCCCTTCCTTCATACACACTTAGATGCCATGGATATGGTGGAGAAAGCTCCGGTAGTCGACCTTTCGAATCTGCCAATGGCCAATACCAAGTCTTTGAGGAAAAACCATGCATGCACCCTTTGCGGTTTGTATGGACATTATTCTCACCACCGCCAAGACTTGGACGAGTTTTGGACTACACTTATTAATCTTCAGAAACACTCCCTTGAAGTTGAGATCACCGTTATTGAGAAAATCCACCCTCTGGCTCCTTCTTCAGACACCATGACCATTTACATGATATCCATCTCCAACGACCCTTCTACTACTGAAACCATCGATGATCCTGTGACCCTATCAAATCATTGTTTCAATAATGACGAGGAGATACTCAAGGCTTTAACCGCTCCTGAATACCCTTGGGACGATATGCACCATCGCTCGTTCTTCATCCACGAATAACTTGTGTCGTCATCTGACCATTTTTTAGTTGAGACCAAGTATTTCATCCACGGGAAAGTCAACTAGTTCAAAATCCCCATTCCAACACCAGATGCCTTTGAAGAGGGGAACATGGCCAATATCTCACCTACCATCAAGATCAACATTTCAACCAATCCTAAGATCGTTGAAGAGATCATGCTGGGGGCATCCTGCTCTTCTGAGGAAGTCTCTTCCTACAAAGCACTTTTTCAAGAATTCTAGGACATCTTCGCGTGGTCATACACTGAGATGTTAAGCTTGGATCCATTAATCATGGAGCACCGCATCGACACATGGCTAGATGTGGTGCTTTTCCACCAAAAGAAGAGACCCATCCATCCTTCCAAATCTTCTGCGGTCAAGGCAGAAGTCGAGAAACTGCACACAACTAGTTTCATCTACCCCATCACTTTACACCACTTGGGTTTCCAACCCTATTTCCGTGAACAAAAAATAGAGCACCATCCGGGTTTGTACAGACTTCCAGTATCTAAATATGTCTGGACCCAAAGACAACTTCCCAACACTGTTCATTGAAAAAATCATTGATGTGTGTGTCGGACATGAGGTCTTTTCCTTCATGGATGGTTTTTTCCAGATATAACCAAATTTAGATTCAGAAGGAAGACCGGTACAAAATCGCATTCATCATGGCACATTCGCGTACCGAGTAACACCCTTCGGTTTAAAAAATATTGGAGCCACCTTCTAGCGTGCCATGATGTATTGCTTCTGCAACCTCATCCACATCATGTTGGTTTATCTGGAAAACCTCATTGCTCGGTCACAAAAGCAAGCACAACACATAGACAACTTGTGACAAGGCTTCTTGCAATGTCGCAAGTAAAAAATCCGCTTGAAAGATTTCAAGTGTGTTTTCTGTGTCCTAGCGGGCCGTCTCCTGGGGTTCATCATGTCTCACAAAGGAATGACAATCGACCCTCTCAAATTCCAAACCACTTTTCCTTTAACATTACCTCTTTAAGTGATGTGCAGTATAATTTTTTCCTTTTTTGTTTTACACCGTTTTTAACATGAGTCTTACACCTTGTTTCCTTGATTTCCACAGATGGATCCTACCTCGCGTCGCTACACTGGATTTGATGATGGAGCAAGAAAATGGTCTCCAAGTATCGCCTCGACCGCATGGGTTATATATTCCCTGTCACATGAGTTGATCCATATTAGCGGAAAGTGTGTGGCATCGTGGCAAACAACCAGGCTGAGTATGAAGGTATCACTGGCCTCTTGGCCATCGCCCTCCAATTGGGTATTAGTCACCTTGATGTCTTCTTAGACTCCCAACTGCCTGTCTCCCATTTGAATAACCACTACCAAGTACGCAATCCTTTCCTTTTTAGAAAATTCCTGTGCACTAAACAGATGGTTATTGCATTTGAATCTATTACATTCACACATGTTCCCAGAAACCTCAATAGTGTAGCAGATCAAATGACTAATGATAATCTAGAATGGAATATTCATCATCACATATAGGAAGCACACAAAAAATTCATCATACATCAATATATAATCATGCATACATATGTAACATACATCATCTAGGCATTTTTTCATCATAAAAAGACTCAGATATAAAATCCATAAAAGCGTATCCACGTGCGTCAAATATATATATATATATATATCACATGTCATTGCATGCCCAGTACAAAATTAGAAGCTACACAAGCTTTCTCAGCAAACTACACATAGCAGAACAAAAATCCTAAGTGCATCAACGTACTAGGGGCAGCTCCACTAGCTTCTAATCAGAGCCAGACTCATCCTCCTGCTCCTCTGACTCAATCTCCTCCTCAGAGCCATCCTCTGGTGCCTCGCCCTGCTCCTCTTCCTCGAAGCCATCACCATCCTCCATTGGCACATCTCCACGCATCGTCGCTCGTATATACTCAGCTGCAACGACAATCCTCTTCATCAGAGGAATCCACTCGTAGGGAGCGTGGTAGAAGGAAGCAAGAATATCATCATATAAATGTTTCCATCCATCATCTGTCACTCCATCTAGGAGGTGCTCCACGATCTTCTGAAGACCATCCACATTCTTTTTCTCCTTCCTGCGGACGGGTGCCTCTAGCCCTGCCACCACACCCATCCAACGTTGGTAACCTGCAGGTGGATGAGGCCCAATATCTACACATGCACACAAGGATATCATCAGTCTTTTCATATCAACTAGCTACTGTTACGAAGAAAAATTCCTATGGCTTGGGGTACCACAACAGACAGAGTACCCATAGAAATCAATCCTTTCCCATATGCAAAAGAAACAAAACATCTAACACTAAAGGATCTCGAGAATAGGTTTAAAAGTATCGTATGGAAAATAATGCATGTTTTTAGGGATGATCTTGGAAACATCAAAGGTACAAAAATGGTCCATGGGGTCCAAAGAGTCTGCAGAGGGACAAGGAAAGCCATAAATGTGTGATCCACCATGCATGGTAAAATCAGCTGTAATAGATGCCACCTAATGTGTGAGGTCAGAGGGGTGATATGATGGCTGAAATACATTACAAGTCCATCCCAAAAGTGAAGTAATGAAGAACCAGGTGGAAGAACCATCCATCCAACAGTATAATACAATAATCAAACTCTGTACATAACTATAAGTACATATGGCAGTCCCGGATACATAAGAGTACAATGGCCATGAATAGGAATGATACAAAATATGACATTTGTGGTCATCGCCACATACAATATACATAGATTAGAATCTCCATGATGAATATATACAGAGGATCATGATCTCCATGAACACTGAAGATATACAATGGATCAAGATCTCTATAATGGATGAAGATATCTAACATACACTGGAATCAAGTCACAAGAGCTGAAATCTTGTGAACACTGGCACGATCAAGGAGGTAGCATATATCAAATGCCACTAGCCTGGAAGGTATTCTACACAATCCGCTATGAGTACATGTCCTACTATGTGAATAGAGGTGTCGAGGTCAAACATAGTAGTCCATCGTCTGATTACCGGTCATTGATGTATACCGTTAATAGACGCAAGATCACCCATTGATAATGAAAATGGGAATCAAGGTACTAGAGTGCAAACTAACAAGTGTGAATAAATGTGTTGAGGTCGAACACTTGAAAGTATCCATCTATCAAGGGACATTGATGTATTCCCAAATCTGTCGATGGCGAGAGAACCTGCCACTGATGACTGCAAATCTCAAGGCACTCAAAATGACTCTAGATTCCTATCCCATAATAAATGATCTGAAGTCGATGTGATGAAATACACCGAAAGGAGGGAATTAAGGCATCCCCCATCATCCAACACGAGGTACTCAGCAAAGTTGTATAATGTGGAAGGACTCAATCATAATGTGCATGAACTAGTATCAGTACCGGGAATGGCCAACATGTAAAGTCAAGAGAACTCAGGAATGGCTGACTCAGGTTTCAACTTCCTTCGAACAAGAGAATAAAGGAGAATGATGACTGAATGTAGGCAGCATAGACTCAATATACAAAACTGGGACATCTTTGCGACACAGGAGGCATCGACAGAGGCTCCATAGGGACTGGAAGCTTAACTAGTCGGTGGAGATAAAATCAGAGAAACGAGTACAACTCCTAAAGTCAAACTATTAACCCAACCAACAGATGTGATATATAGTGCTCTGTTCGAAGGTGACACGACTCGACTACTGCCAAAGATAACATCTTTTTCTGTCCAAATTTTTGGTTTTTTAATTTTTTTGGACTTTTTCAAATATTTTGAAAAGTTTGAAAAAGAATAAAAGTGCTTTATAGTTACAGACTAGGAGGGGACGAGTGTCAGGGAACAAACAAACTAGTTTCAACCAGCGGAACATACCTATGCTCAATGCAAGGACACATTTGTAGGATAACGACACTCGGGGGAAAGTCCCCTGCCAGTAAAAAATGGGGAATCGAGCTGCAAAAGATATGTAAAATGGCTCTACATGGCTAGACATGAGACAAGCTCAGGCTATATGGCTAATAATCAAAGTCAGGAAAGTCGGAATAAGGCTCAATCAGGCAATCAAAACTCATGATAATGCAATTACAACTTGACATAAGGGAGTCCTGGGAAAAAGGGCCAACAAAAAGATCAAGAGTATGAGGCTCTTACGCAAAGTCATGGTGATACTATACAAAGGACTCCCACACCCTAAAGGAAAAATATCGGCATGGGCGCCAAATGCAAAATGGGAACTAACTAGGGAACCCATGTATGGTCAAGCTCAACCATTCACATCAAGTCACTTCTAAAAAGCAACAAGAAGGTTCCATGACAAGATAGAATGGGTTTGTACCTAAGGTTATAATGAAACGATCATAAGGTCATGAAAAGTGCAAACGGATGTGAAACCTAACCTATATGCCAGTTTAGACATAATACCAGAAATCAGCATGAATGGGTCAAACCCACGGTCAAAACAATGCTCAAAATGGACTCCTACATCATCAAATTAGTCCAAAACGGTCCAAAATGGTCAGAAACAGTCCAAAACTATAGAAAGTGGGTAAAAAATTTCAAAAATTTCAAAATTTTTCTCTAAATAGTAAAAAATTCAAAAATTCCATATCACTTGAAATTTTTACCCATTTGAGCTCAAAACTTCTAGTGCAAATTCCGAGAGCTTCGTCCGACACAATTCGATACTGTTTGTTCCAGGTAACTCCTCATGTCCTCCTCTTCCCATTTCATGCAAATTTTTTCAATTTCCATGGTCAGTTTTAATTTTTAGGCCAATCTAAAATAGGCGTTTCGGCCCACGTGGATATTGGGGTTTTTTCACGTATAGGGCTGGCTATACGCGGAAAAAACTCCCAAAACCGCGTACATACACGGTTGTTTTGCAAACAATAGCGTATGCGGCCGCGCAAAAGGATTTTTAAGGTATATAATGACCAAAAATCATTTTTTATATGCAGGATGGTTCTAGAATGGAGGGAGAGGGAACATGGAGACATAGAAGAGGTTGTTCGAGGTGACTTAATGGCTCAACAAGCTCTACGTGCATGCGGTTTGTATAAGTTTTGGTGTCTTGGTAGCCCGCGGGGCAAACCAAGACTCCTGTAGATGCTAGTGGATTACTGGGATCCAGACTCATTGTATTTTCACATCGATGGGATGTCCCTCACTATAGAGATTGAGGACATATATTTTATTACTGGATTATCCCGACGGGGATAGGTGGTGAACAGGTGCTCTTGCGGTCCTGAAGGTGGCCTTACCATTGATGAGTACATTGTAGTATACTGTTTTCCAGACATGAAAATATTTGGGTGTCGAATCTTGACAAACTCGATCTAGGTACTCGGACTGAAGGCCATACTATTGGAACTCAATAAGATAGCCATTCTAGCTTCACTCCACCAGGCCTCACGACCATTGATGTTCTATGCGGTGGAGTGTATCAGACCCACAGTGTACGACTGGAGCACTGTGTTGTTTAGTAACATGAAGCAACACCTCAATAACTACAAGATGGGCAGGGTGAGAAACTTTAGTTTTAGCATCATACTGAGCACGTTCTTCTTTGAGCGTGTACCAGGGCTAATCCCTAGAGTGGACATTCCTCCACATGGAGTTTGAGATCCGGTCCAACGACGTTTGGCGGATGCTATGCACAAACTGGGTGGAGGTAGGGTGTCTAACCCCTACCCAGCGGACTTCTTTCCATGGTGGCGACGGTAGATCATTGCCATCAATGAGTATCCCTATCCATGGATAGATTTTCGGGGAGATCCGGACATGCCCCTACCACCAGGAGCGGCATACGATGACATAGGTAACGAATCCCAAACTCTCTTTTTAAGTTTTTTGAATTATTATTTTTTTTTGTGTTTTTTAATATATTAACTCAAAAGACATGTTTTGGTGTGACGACACATAGTGACATTCTGTCATGTGTATGTAGATGTTGGACCACGGCGACCAGACGGTTTCCCTCGTCATAAACAGAGGGGAAGAGGAGATGACATCATTAGTGTGGATGCAGAGTGGACGCTCCAAATAATTCATACAAACTTTGTACACTTGACACACAGGGTACCCATGGTGCAAGTCGAGGACTTTCCTGAGGCCATGCAACGTTAGGTGGTTGGTGTACCATGGGCATGGGTTTGATTATTTCAATGACTAGCTAGAGCTGTGGTGTGCTACCATGATCAGGACCCCCCTCCTCCTCCTCAAGCTTAGAGACCTGAGAGTGTTTCATTTTTGTACTACCATTTATTATATTTTGGTGGCTCGGAAGCCCCAATTTTGTATTATGACACTTATGTATTATGAAATCACATTTTGGATGTTTAATGAAAAACTTTTATGATGATCAATTTTATTTACTTGCATGTGTGTAAAAATGTGTGTTTGTGATATGCTTATGGTCTATGAAACAAATGCCAATCTAACACATAGTTAGCATATGAGTCAGCAACTTGATTAAAAATTCTTGAAACATGTATGTATGTTATGTTCTCAAATTGTCGTTCTGGCAATATCACACGTAAGAATCTTCGTAATAATGTTGGATCCCTAATACGATACAAATAATTAAGATGTGAAACCACTAACTACGAATCAAAACGTACCTCAGGAGAGAGAACACCATGTGAAATGGCATCCCATAATAACTCGATAACGGCATTATATTCAACAACATTGCTCGAAGAAGGCCATAAATGTTGAATTTTCATATGCTTAACTAAGACATAAGTATATCATTTCATTTTTCATAATAAAAGCATATAAAGTAGGATCACTGAAAGAAACAGTATCACAAGAACAACACAGATTTATCCTGGGAAAACCCTAAGGGGAAAAACCCAGCAAAAGCTTCCTCAATATAGATGCCCCAAAAAGGGAAAAAGGTAAAACCAACAAGGAGATCAAAAACCTGATTCTCCTCCTTCTCCAGCAACTCCTCTCCTCCACAAGTGCGCTATTCCAAGTGAGTGTGTGTGTGTCTCAAATGAGGAGCACTACACCTCTATTTATATTCATCCGTTTACTTAAAGCTTACTCAATTAACATGTTGGCTTAAGTTAACTCATGTAGGCTCGAGTTACACATGTAGGCTCAAGTAACCACACTGGGGTGCTGATGACCCTCCTTTACAATTAGAGGGGACTACCTCATGACTCTTATTAGTTCTTCCGATTAGGAGCATCGGGGTACAATGTAATACAAGAGGTTCTCCCAGTTCGACCATCAGGGACCACAAAAGATACATAAAGAATATTCTTCGAAGTTACAATATTTCAACACTCCCCCTTAACGAGAAGGGTATTCTACATCAACAACAACAAGAGTAGAGATAGCAGACATCATCAACATTAGTAGGGTAACACATCTATAAATCATTGGAAGCTTTTCAACATCATGTAGTCTTCATCTTCAATATTCAATCTTCAGTCTTCATCATCAACAACATCTTCAGCATTTTGATCTTTCAATTTTCAGCGACATATTCAGCACTTGGACCTTTCGATCAGCAACATCTTCAGCACTTTGACTGGTTCGATCAGCAACAATATCTTCAGCATTTTTATCTTTCAATTAGCAACGACATCTTCAACACTTGGACCTTTCTATCAACAACATCTTCAGCACTTTGACTGTTTGATCAGCAACGACATCTTCAGCATTTTGAACTTTCGATCATCAACATCTTCAGCACTTTGATTTTTTGATCAGCAACAACATCTTCAGCATTTTGTCCTTTTGATCAGTAACATCTTCAGCATTTTGACTTTTCAATCAACAACAACATCTTCAGCACCTTGACCTTTCGATCAGCAGCAACATCAACATCATCATATTCTGATCTGTCGAACATAATCATCATCACATTCTGATCTTTTGATTAGAAACATCATCATCATACTCTGATATTTCGATCAGAAACATCATCAACATAGAAATATCATCATCATACTCTGATCTTTCGATCAAAAACATCATCAACATACTTTGATCTTTCAATCAAAAGCATCATCATCATACTCTAATCTTTCAATCAAAAACATAATCATCATACTCTAATCTTTCAATCAGAAACATCATAATCATAGTGCGTCATCATCATACTCTGATATTTTAGATCAGTATGTTATCATCATCATACTCTGATCTTTTGATCAGTTCGTCATCATCATCATACTTTGATCTTTCGATCAGTACGACATCATCATCATCAGCAACAACCTGCAATCCACAACTCAAAGACAAAAAGTATTTGGATCACTTTTGGACTTAAAGTCCAGGGATGATACAATCCCACAACATTCTCGACAACCGAAGTTACCGGATTTATTACGGGAGAATCAGTCCCTATCACTTTAGGACAAAGTCCAAGGACGATGCAATCCTACCACATTCTCGACGACCGAAGTCACTGGATACAATTACGAGATAATCACTCCCTATCACTTTAGGACTTGAGTCCAAGGATGATGCAATCCTACCACATTCTCGACGACCGAAGTCATCGGATAAAATTATGGGATAATCACTCCCTATCACTTTCGAACTTGAGTCCAAGGATGATGCAATCCTACCACATTCTCGACGACCGAAGTCACCGGATACAATTACGGGATAATCACTCCCTATCACTTTAGGACTTGATTCCAAGGATGATGCAATCCTACCACATTCTCGATGACCGAAGTCACCAGATACAATTACGGGATAATCACTCCCTATCACTTCAGGACTATGTCCAAGGATGATGCAATCCTACTACATTCTCGAGGACTGAAGCCACCGGATCTATTATGGACAGATGTCCCAGGATGATACAATCCCTCTTCATTCTCGAGGACCGAGGTCTCCGGATCACTTTAGGGAAGGTTCCCAAGGATGATACAATCCCATCACGTTCTCGATGACCGAGGTCACCGAATCTATTATGGACAGATGTCCCGGGATGATACAATCCCTCTTCATTATCGAAGACCGAGGTCTCCGGATCACTTTAGGGAAGGTGCCCAAGGATGATACAATCCCATCACGTTCTCGATGACCGAGGTCACCGGTTCTATTATGGACAGATGTCCCGAGATGATACAATCCCATTGCAACATCACTACTCCCCCTTTCGAGGAAGGTCTTTCCAAACAACACCAAGCTTGTCTTGAAAGTGTTCAAACTATACTCGAGGCAGAGGCTTCGTCGGTACATCATCATCCAAACCATCATCATCTACGTCTTCAATATATGAATACAAATATATCACCATCTGTATCTCTAGTATGTGAATACTAAAAGCATCATCATCTATATCTTCAGTATAGAAATACTGAAATCGTCATCATCTCTATATTTAGTATATAAATACGGAATCACCATCATCTATATCTATAGTATGTAAATACTGAAATATCATCTATATCTTCAGTATGGGAATACTGAAATCATCATCATCTATATCTTCAATATGGGAATACTGAAACATCATTATCTCTATATTCAGTATAGAAATACTAAATCACCATCATTTGCATCTACAGTATCATTATCTTCATCTTATCTTGTATGTAGAAATACTGGATTTCTACGTGTTATGTGGAACACGGGTTTCTTTGTCATCACAACTGTGGTTATCACATAGAATCATTGTTGTATCCATCTTCAGGTCAAAGAGACCTGATATCGGCTTCTGAATCCATATGGCTTCATAACATAGTAGAGCAATATGCTATGTATTCTGCTTCAACCGTGCTAAGAGAAACACTGGACTGTTTCTTGCTAAACCATGAACTCATAGCAGACCTCAAAGCATATACCTGATATGATTTTCTTGTCTGAGATACTTCCAGCCCAATCTACATCTGTGTATCCATACAATCTATACTCATGGATAGCATCATAGTATTGACGAAAGTCTATAGTCCTCATCACATGCTTTGCACTACTAGGTGAACCCGTCTTGGTTGAACAAGATATTGACTTAAGGTGTTCACAGCAAAACAAATGTCTGGTCTGGTATTTGTTAAGTACATCAATGACCCAATGATATGTCTGTAGTGAGTCACATCCACTAACTCTAATGAGTCATCAGCTAACAGCTTCAGGTTGGAGTACATGGGTGTGGCCATGAATTTTCATTTCAACATATTGAGTCTCTTCAATATCTCTACCACATACTTTCCCCGGTTGAAAAAGATTCCTTCTGAACTTTGCCATACTTCCAGACCTGGGAAATAATGCATTAACCCAAGGTCTTTCATCTCAAATTCTTCTGCTTACTTTCCATGATCTGTTTCTCATTCCCTGTCAAGAATAAGTCATCCACATATACTAAATAGAATGACAGGTACATCTTCTACAACCTTGCAGGAAAGGTTAGGATCGACTTTACTCTTGGAAAAGCCCATGCTCATCAGGAAACTATCTATTCTTCCATACCAAGATCTGGGAGCTTGCTTCAGGCCATAGAGGGCCTTCTTCAACTCGCATACTTGATTCCTTCTGTCTTCAACTTCAAATCCTCGTGACTATTCGATGTAAAACTCTTCCTCAGTCATACCATTAAGGAAGGCTTGTCTTTACTTCATCATGGAAGAAACTACCATGATAGTTTTAAAGGAAATGTACCTTGCTTCCAGAATTAAGTATCTCTTCAGAGTTAATTCCCTCTTTCTGATAGAAACCTCTAGCCGCAACTCTTACCTTACTTCTATCAGCAACATATCTTATCTTGCAAATCCATTTGGAAGATACCACATTCTTGCTTTCTGGTTTGAGTACTATATCCCAAACATCATTCTAGTATCACAACATCTTCTATGAGTTTGTCTTCTCAGGTCATCAACATATCCTAGACTTTTGCATTCAACCTTGAAGGTTGGAAAATACTTTACTCTTGGTAAAGTCTCGATCCATCATGTTATACCCTGTCAAACTCAGATATAATTTTCTATAGTCACTCCCCCTGAAGTGGAGTATCATCTTCCTTCTTCATTCTGTACAGGTGGTTCTATGCTTGACATATACTGGTCAATAGAGTATGTCATGTCATAGTCTATTCTTTTTAGGGAGAATCACGAACCTTGCTTTGTACATTTGTTTCATCATATCATATACATCATTCCCAATGATCAACTGTTATTCTTTGATCATAGCTTCTTCCATAGCATTCTTTTCTTGAGTTATCTCTTGTACCCATGGTGGTCTTCATCCTTCAAGGTGGATCTACAACTCTCTGAATCTCTTTCTTTCGTCATGGTGTCTCTGACACTGGGAGATTTAGATTCATGTTTATTGGAGTGAATCTTGAATTGTCATCACTTGTTCTTCGAAACAAGTCTCACCCTTCTTTTCTTGAATGAGGTTGTACATGACCTTTCCTGCATTTCAAATGCACCAGTTGCATGGTTAGAACTATTTCATAAAACATATGCATAACGACAAATTCTTATGCATCATGCAACTGTTTAGTCAATACAACATTCAACCATATCTCACATAGACTTTCTAGATGATTTCCATCTCTACCATGACATTATTGAGATTGTGCACTAATCCAATATGTCAGCAAAGAGGTTTGATAAGTAGCAATGGAGAGTTGTATAGCACCATGAGCTACTTACCCATCACATGCATATTAGTAGTATACAGTCATTAATGCAAACAATCTATCATGCATAACACATCAACTGAATATAATCAAAAGTGTAACAATATCATGAAATGACAATTGAATACTTATCTTTATTTGTTTCATGGGTATACTCCTTCTTGAGTCTTCAGCTTCATCAACTTCTTCATCCATGATAGCATCGTTTCTTATCCGAATGCTGAGGTGGATAAGAAGTTCTTCAAGAGTTGAGATCTTCATATTTCTCATTGACTGGGGGATCTTCTTTGGAAGATGAGAGCTTGTTCTTCAGAGACGAGCTTCTTCTTCTTCCCAAAGTTGGCTGAAAGTAATCACTTCCTTCTGGAACACATTTCTTAAATGAATGAATTTCATGATCCTGGGAGGCCATCCAAGGTGGCCATCACCACTTCTGCATTCTTCACTTCTTCTTTCCCCGCTTGAAGTTGTTCTTTGATTTGAGAGATCCTTATGACTGCATGGTCTCTGCATTCTGGATCTTCACATTCTTCAGCTGGTTTCTTAAGGTCATATTCTGATCTATGTTCTTCCCTTCAAATAGCTTGGTCAAGGAATCAAACCTCATCGATGTCTTTAGGGAAGACACTTGTAGTACAAGTTGATTCGAAAATGAATCATCAATGATATTCTGGGATTTGACCAAGTTCTTATTGAGAAAGGCTTCTAGCCTCATCTCCCTCTGAAACTGGAACCTCTATGCTCATGTAGGTGTCCAATCCATTTTCTTCAGAGAGATCATATACTTCTAGGCTTGGAAGTTGTCAACTTCACCAAGCTTATCATCAAGCTGTTGTCATAGATCACTTTGAAAAGAGAACCTCAAATGAACATAGCAAAGGATTAGATCTTACCGATTTGGGGTGTCTGTCCTGGTTCCCGAGTTGGCTGATCTAGGATTTGTCACAGAAACCCTAATTTTAAAAATTGGAATCTTTCAGATCTAATTGCATAGACATATAGATCTCTTCAAATGGAGCTGTCCAATGTACTCCATTTCTGAAAACAGTGGAGGGAAGCTCCCGGAACAGGAAGCCCTAATTTTCCAATTTCTTCTACACAAATGCCTGTTACTATTTCTGTGATATCTCCGAAATTTCTGATCCTCTATGTCTGAACTTTTGTACTAAGGTAACCTTGCATGTCCCTAATCCACCACCGTAGGTTTCATCAGACATTAGAGGAATTTTGGGGTCTAAAATGGGGCTCCTAAGGAAAATAATAAAATAATAGTTAAAATAATAAAATAATAGTTAAAATAAAAAAATAATATTGATTAATTTTGGAGGAAGAAAGAAAAAAACTACTTTTGTGTTCGTATTTTTGACATATCTCCCTATGTTTTTACTCAAATTTCGATTGAGAGAGCTCATTGGATGCAGAATTTGATTCCGTATCCAACTATTACCCACACTGCATAATTTTGATGGACCGCGCTACCCCAAAAACAAGAAATACCTGAAAAAAATTTGATGATGATGTCATCATCATGTTTTTTCAGGTATTTCTTGTTTTTGGGGTAGCGGGGTCCATCAAAAGTATGCAGTGTGGGTACTCGTTGGATGTGGAATCAAATTATGCATCCAACGAGCTCTCCTAATCGAAATTTGAGTAAAAACACAATGAGATATGTCGAAAATACGAACAAAAAAATAGTTTTTTTTAATGAAAAATATGTCAATTCAACCATTATGGTTGACTTATTTTATTGAAATTCTATTGGTTCTTGAATTCCAACTCACAAAAACTTATTTTGGCACGTTTTCTTATAAGGCCCATTTTAGACCCCAAATTTCCTCTAATGATTGAATTCACCATTTGGGATTTATGATCTTTTTCCCAAGGTGACCTGTTACAGGACTGTTCAGAACAGCGAAGTTGTACGGCATGCCACGTGTCACTGGTTCATCTTCTGAGTCTGATATTCGGACCACTGAAATTAAAGTTTGCGCCCTTTCTGGAACATCTTCAGGAATTCCCTTTGGACCTCTGTAGCCCAAGATATTTCAATTCTCCCCAGGTGTCCTGTTTAGGGATGAATTCTGGAAGAGGCTGGAACCCTAACTTGGAGAGAACATATCTCCTGGAATACAGCGAATCTGAGGATGAATTTTGGACACAATGTTAATCAGGATTTTATCTTCTGCCCCTGTAATTTTCAGCTCTTGATCCTTCTCCAATCTCAGAATATAGCAAATGTTCCAAAACGTAGAAGTTTTAGTATTTAGAGTTTTTCTAGCTCGGGGTCAAACTAGGGTTTGACTTTCCCGGAGATTCACCCAACCAAAAATCTTGATCCAGGTCTCTAAAATTTGGTTTTGATGAGGAGAACAATCCTATGCTGGTCTCACTCAAAAATTCCTCTTCTGTAGAAATCCCTAATTTCCACATCGAAAATTGAAAATGCTCGGAATCGAATTCCACTTCGATAGAACGATGCACCCTTCAAAGGAGAGTCGGCCTAGCCTTCTTTTGCTGATTGATTATGGAGAGAGAACCAAAAAATAAGAAGCACTAGCTTCTGTAACTTGTGAAAGCTACCTTATTCAGGTTAGCTCTGATACCATGTTGAAATATGCTTAACTAAGACATAAGTATATCATTTCATTTTTCATAATAAAAGCATATAAAGCAGGATCACTGAAAGAAACAGTATTACAAGAACAACACAGATTTATCCTAGGAAAACCCTAAGGGGAAAAACCCAGCAAAAGCTTCCTCAATATAGATGCCCCCAAAAGGGAAAAAGGTAAAACCAACAAGGAGATCAAAAACCTGATTCTCCTCCTTCTCCAGCAACTCCTCTCCTCCACAAGTGCGCTATTTCAAGTGAGTGTGTGTGCGTCTCAAATGAGGAGCACTACACCTCTATTTATATTCATCCATTTACTTAAAGCTTACTCAATTAACATGTCGGCTTAAGTTAACTCATGTAGGCTCGAGTTACACATGTAGGCTCAAGTAGCCACACTGGGGTGTTGATGACCCACCTTTACAATTAGAGGGGACTACCTCATGACTCTTATTAGTTCTTCCGATTAGGAGCATTGGGGTACAATGTAATACAAGAGGTTCTCCCGATTGGACCATCGGGGACCACAAAATATACATAAAGAATATTCTTTGAAGTTACAATATTTCAACAATAAACATACGCCTCTTGAAGACAATACCTGACCCGTATGAGTATAAATCACCCAAGCAGTAGAAGCTGAGTTTTGAGTGTGGTGGCTAGCACCATCAGCGAATCCTATGTAAGAAAAATACTCCGTTGACATCTGCCATAAGAAACGAAAGCTAATCAACAAACCCGATCACCATAGGAAAACCTAACTATGCAAAAAAATGTACAATGATATACAATAATCAGCCCGGGCTGAAAATCATGCATAGAATTTTTTAAGATAGAGCCCATTTCTAGGCTCCACCAAGGCTATCCCTTCATAATCCATTAGCTCATAGACACCCTTCTCTAACACATGTTTGACTACGTAAGGACCATGCCACATGGGATTAAACTTCCCTGCCCCCAAGGGTTCTTTAGCTTGATCCCATAAAAGGATCAAATCACATTCACTAAACCTGCTTGGATGGATAGACTTATCATGTTGGACCTTAACGCAACACCTATTTACTTCTAGAGCCACTAAGGCATCCCATCACTACTCATCAAGCTGCTCTAAGTGGACCAAACGTTCCTCTAATTCGGAAGTGTTTGGTAAAATCTCTATAGCTAGCTTCAACGAAGGGATTTCGCATTCAACTGGAAACACAGACTCCACCCCATGTACGAGCTGATATGAAGAGAAATCAGTGGCAGTCTTAACCGCGGTTCTATAGGCCCACAAAGCAGGATATAACATGATATGCCAATTCGTCTTGCTTTGCACGATGGTTCATTGGATAATGGAATTAAGTGATTTATTCACTACTTCAACCTGTCCATTCACCTGAGGGTAATAAGAAGAGGAGTGCTCCTGCTTATACCCTAACTTCGAAGCCAACTCTTCCATCATTCTATACTGAAAGTTCCTACCATGGTTAGTGACAACCTCTTTAGGAATGTCAAACCGATTAATAATTTGGTTGAAAACAAAATGCGCGGCTGTCTCACCATTGGATTTAATCATGGGCATAGCCTCAGCCCATTAATCGACAGCCACTATAATGTGATGATGCCCCCCAGCCAAAGTTGGGTTGCAATCCATGAAGTCAAGCCCCCACTTGGTGAAGAGACCAATGGTGATAATTGGATGTAACGGGGCAGGATGTGAGCTCATATTGTGTGTAAACAACTGGCAAGGGTGACACTTCTTGACCGCATTGACACAATCTTTGAAGATTAATGGCCAAAAATATCTCTCTCTCAATATTTTTTGGGCTGTAGAAATCCCAAATAAATGACCGGCACACACCCCTCCGTGGAAATCATTCAGCACAACCTCAGCCTCATCATGGGTTAAACAACGACGTAAAATGGAATCTACCCCATGGCGGTACAAAGTGTTATCTAGTATAAGGTAATTCTTAGATACATGACATAATCATCGTCGCTCATCCCGTGAAAGGTGAGTAGGGACCTTCAACATTTGCAAATATATAATGATATCCCCATACCATGGGTCCAAAGTCGAGATAAGGAAAATATGCTCATCGACAAACGTATCCTCATAAACCTCCTCCTCCTCCACACTTGGAAAATCAGAAATGAGCTTTGCAAAAAATAACGATTTTACCGAATCAAATTTGAGATCGAATTCATACAAAATAACAATCCACTTATTATATTTTCCCCTGATCATCCTTCTAGTGAGGATGAACTGAAATGGATTGACATGAGCTACCACCAAGGTCTGGCGAAGGAGAATGTAATGTCTCAATCTATGAACCGCATGAACGGTGGCCACGACAAGTTTCTCCACATGAGAATAACGGATTTCCGCATCAATAAGGTTTTGGCTCAAATAATATGTGACATGCTCATGGAGCTCCTCATCCTCCTAAACCAAAACCATACCAACTGTCTCCATGGACGCAGCCACATAAATCAAAAAATCATGGCTATAGTCGGGTGGACTAAGGACGGGGGCTGATGCTAAGGCTCGCTTAAGAGCATCAATGTCATAACCCCAAAATTTCTAAAAATTTAAAATTTTTAAGATAACATAAAATGTCTAAATACGCAGTTCACTAACTACTAGCTGTTAGCGGAAAATGAAACAGTTTAATAATTAGTATTAATTAGTTTTAAAATACCAAACTAATACAACTTTCTTTTACATAAGTCATACAGGAATGGCTTGTATCCAGATTTCTTTTAGCTTTACTAATAGTTTCTACTTTTTTTGGCAAGTAGGTGAAAATCTATTCTTGAAAACTTGGAGCTTACTTAGCATTATGCTAACACAGATGAACTGCTGGTTCTTACAGGTTCAATAGGTAACGAACGATCGAGTAGGATTTTAACTCATAAGGTAGCAAGAAGTATTTCTGTTGCATGTTAATATGCTAGTAAATAAACTGATTATTAAAAAGCTAAACTCTGATGAGGTAAAGTAATTGTCTTCTATAGTTTTTGTTTCTAAGACAGTATTCAATGTTTAGTCATAAAGATTGTTATCTTTAACATACTTAGCTAAACAAAAGATAGTTTTGTGAGATTAGAGCTCAAGTTCTTCGTCATACAAATTACTTCTATTTTAACATGCTGATACCACTAATGTTATGTTTAAATGTATTGTCTTTTATTCATGAAAGTACTCCTGTCAATCTCAAAGGTAAGGATTTCCAATAGAATACATGTTTCTATTTTGTCTCTTTCTTACTAGCCATGGAATTTATTAACATGTTGTTTGTATGTACATATGCTAAACATTAAGTTATAAACTTCAGTACTTAAATTATTGCCTTGCTGCATGTATTATTGTAACAATATACAATACCACACTATTTTATAATGTACCAAATCTATTTTTTGTTTGTATCTTGTGGAAATCTTACTACCTGGAAATTTCCATGACATATTATAAGTTTGGTTCTTGTAACTAAATACATCATCTTGAGATGGAATACTACCTACCACCCCTTTTATAAGTCGAAATCATAGTTAAATACATTATCAGTGTTATTCCTATAATTTATAAACCTTGTGCATGGTTTACACAATAGTCAAAATTACTATTAAAATGTTGCCTCACTATAATAAGTTGTACTTTATAATAACTACTATGGTAGATTTTACTACCTAGAACTTCTAACCTAAGGTCTATATCAAGTGAAACATTATAAACAAAGATTCCTATACTATGCTAAGACCAAGTAAGCACAAACAATCAAAAATTGACTTTGTAAATAATGATAAGATTCATTGTTATTCTCATTGGCAAGTTGAGCATACAAAACATTATTTGTAAAAGTTTACACTGTGGTCGAGCCTCGTGATTGTTTATTTGACATGGTTTAAACACCTTTACTCTATAGTCAAACTACATATATTAGTTATTAGCAATTATAACTAATCTTAAACCATCAATTGCAAAAGATATGGTTTGTACTTCAAATAATATGTAATTATTTCAAAGTCGATTTGCAAAGTAAACATACAAATCATTATTTAGAAATGTTTATACTATGGTCGACCTTGGGATTGTTTCAATGGAAAGGTTTTTACATCCTTACTCTATGGTCAACGACATAGAGTCACCATTAACAATTATGACAACCCTCGATACTATCGATTACAATGATATAGTTTTATGTTTCAATAATGAATATATATATTTACATTCTATAGTCGATTTAATAGCGTTGTATTGACCATGGAAATAATATGTTGATAATTGAAAACACAAATGAATATAGACAAGACCCTTGTGTGGTTGAAATATTTGGAGGGCACGTGGTCTGCTCTCATCCATGCATTGGCAACTTAAAAGACATGAAACCCTATTCACCTGCCATTTGACTCCGAGGGTTTCGTTGGCCTGCGGGCTACTCTGTGTAGTTTTCTTGGCGTCCATGAGAGGTTGTTCCTCTCCTATGGTAGCTCTGTAGCTTATGTTTGTTACTGTGTAGTCTCATTACTCAGTCTTAGGTCTCGAATCTTCATGGTTGTGAGCCTTACTGTGCGAGTGGTTATTTGTTTAAGAGTTTGGCTCGTAGCCTGTCCATGGTTTCAGTTCTATCTATCTTGTAGCTCATCACGACTTTGTGAAGTTTAAGTTTATTGACACTGTCTCCACTCCAGGGTCGGCATAGGGGTTTGAATACTCCTCTGTGTAAATTTGCTAAGCTGGTGACAGCTTCTTCGCTGCTTGAATTCTCTTCTTACTTGCAGGTAAAGACAAATTAGTTGTTTGTTATGAAAAACTCTTTGTTAAGTTATTAATATAGTTAGGGTTTAAGCTTAGAAGCTGAGCATCGTTCTAACGCTCGGTAATGTGCTCTTTATAGGAACCCATAACAGCTCCAATCTTTAGTGGAAAAAAATACAATTGTCGGCTTCAGTGGACTCATGGCCCCAACCAGTAAGCCCTGAATCAATGTGGGTTTTTCCCTACTTGTGATGAGGGTTGCTAGAAGGAACAACACAGTGCTTGAAATCCCATTCTTTAGTTTCTTCGTTGGTTATATATTTTAGTATGTTGTTACTCAGATTTTACTTAAAAACCCTTGTTGTTTACGTTGGGTAATACCGGCCCTTGAGCCATGATATGAAAGTAGTTTTTGGTTAATACTTAGCCTTATGGCTTAACAATGTAATACAGTTGGTTTTTAATTAAAAGAAAGACTTCGTCAATCTTGGAGCTCTGTCTCGTTTTTGCAGTGGCTTTGTTAACCTGTAATTAATGTGTTATTTTACTGTTTTTAAAAGGTTTATAAAAGTTATTTACTTGCAGAAAGACTGTGGTCAGTCTATTGTATGGATTATAGCCTTCTTGATAATTTTGTTACACAGTTAATAATGTAACTGGTTAATTTGTAATTGGATAAATTAGTTGAAGGGGTTTCGACCCTTTGGTTTTTCTTTCACAGGTTATAAACTTGTTTGTTTAAATAAATAAAAAGCACCTATATATGTACTTCTTAGTTTATTTTGTTTATTATTTATACTTACATTTATTTTTATTTACTACTCTGTAATTTATATTTATTTGGAGTTCTGTAGAAAATAGAAAGTTAACTCTAGAACTCTGTTTAATTTTTCATAAATAAAGGGTTTATTAACAAACCCTAGCTGGTTTTTATTAAGTAATAGTTAGGATAAGTTAATAATTTAAAAGAAGATACTGTTTGGTTACTAACTTGTTTATATATTTAGTTATTATCTCCTATAAACTTTTATTTCTATTAGTACACTATTACTGTAAAACTAATGTAATTTACTATTTCTTTTTCCTGCATTTTCATTTAGTTACATTGAGTAAAACAGTAAATATAACAAACCATAACACTGCTTTTTCATTGTACTTTAAACATTGAAATAAAATGTACTCTGCTATCTACAAATACAAAATCATATCTACTATTTTCATTCTCTTAAGAATTCTTTCATTTACTTAAGGCATTCTAACTGTGCTAGAGTACGACCTGGTTCCCAGGTGTGGAAAAACACAGTCTAGAAATTTAATTTCTTTCTATTTCATTACCTCCCTAACCAAAGTCATTGGTGTAAATAATCAAATAAAAATACTTAATCTAACCTTTCACAAACTCTGAACTTTAACATTCTTGTAGCAGCTAAACTAAGATTTATTTAACTCAGACAGTAAAATAAAATAACATAGAACCTGTTTAAGACAAGATGACAACAGCTTTAGGAGGTCATTCCTCCCTACCAATCTCCTGGAGAGCGCTCAAACAATGCTTCCTCAGGACCCCCAAGCATGTTCCTGGTCTTCTTGGCTGAGAACTGGGTGGAGAATGCAACTGTAGAACCCTCTGTCACCTGACTTAGTTCAATACCTCAGTAAAACAATCTGCTCTCAACAGTATGATCTTCAGCTTAAAATATGCAACTACATCATTCACAGCAGTTAACCCCTCAAACAATTTCCAGATTCCCTTCCATTGAATTTCTCTGAAGTACATTCATTCACCTTGAATGATCACTTCTCTAGGATAAGAAGCCTCAACTCTCTTCAATGGGAATTTTTATAAAGATGCCTAGGTCTTCTGGGTTAGTTTTCATTAATTGAGCCACCTGCTCTGATTCCACTTTCTTGGGGAATCATGACCACAAATGTAGAGAGGTTGCCACCTGCAACAGTTGGAAGTGCTTTGAGGATGCTGTCACATGTCAATTTGCTCTCCACCCAGTCTCTTCCACCGATTTGACCAGTAAACACTATTTTAACATCTCTCCTAAGTTGTTATCTCTTCATTTATTTATTTATAAATAAAATATCCTGAATTTAAAATAAATATTCTTGACCCCACTGGTCATTAATTACAGTTTAGCATAAAATTTAACATAATGTTCCTCAATAATATAAAATTGTTTTTGAAAAATTGGGGCATGTGACAATCAAAGGACTCCTAGGCTCGCTCATCCCAGCAAAAAGTAGTGTCCTTCTTTAAAATACGCATAAATCCTTTTGTCAAATTGGCAAAATTAACCACGAATCTCCGCAAGAAATTTTCCATGCCTTGCAAACACTGAAGATGTCTAATTTTGCACGGGGGAGACAATTGAAGTATTGCCTCAACCTTTAAGGGATCAACTCTTATACCCTCTGTTATAGCTGATTTTACCACACATGGTAAATCACACTTTTATGGCCTTCCCTATCCCTATGCAGACTCCTTAGACCGCATGGCCCATTTTTGTTCCTTTGATGTTTCCTAGATCATCCCTAAAAACATGCAAAAATTGCCATATGTGAATTTTAAACCCTTTCTCGCGTATATACACGGGTTTGACCCATAAAACCATGTACATCGGGATGCGTGCAAAAGGCCAAACTCTTTTGGAGTTTTCCTTGATGTGGATCCGACTCACTTGTCTCCTGGCCTTCCCTATGCCTTGAGATCGCTCGGATTCGACCTTTCATTACCCCATTGATGAGCTATATAAGGAACCCTTTGGATACATTGAAGGCATATGAGGAATTGAGAGCAAGAGAACTATAGTCCATTGGTTCCAGAACTTGTGCTTGAGTCTGCATCCCCCTTTTCCCTTGGAGCACTTTTGTGTTCTTCCCAAGCTTACCTTTTTCTTATGAGTTTGCTATCGAGAGATGGAGGATTGAAGTGGTGGAGGCCCAAGTGGGGGACTTGGTTTCTTCGATTCGTAGACATGCCGAAAGAGGTTGTATTCATTGTAATATCTGATTTTATATCAATAGAAATATATTTTCCTATCTAATAATGTGTGTTTGAATGACTATTTTATCCACGGATGATTTCAAATGCTCATATGATATTGATTATATATGCTAGAGTAGAGCTAACACAATTATATATAGTATGCTTGTCTTGTTTATTGAATGTTGAGGAAGCAATTCATCAATTCAAGATGAAGTTGGAAAGCTCAACGAGGATCTAGACCAACCGTCCGGAAAAAGGTACGAATTGAGATCCTTTAGTGTTAATTGTTTGGTTTCTCTTACATATAGCAAAGGATTGATTTCTAGACATAAGTTGTCTGTTGTGGTACCCCAAGACATAGGAATTTCTCTCCGTAACAGAATTGGCGACTCCGCTGGGGAGTTCCTAGTAGGTGTCCTTTGGGGGTTTTAATTAGCATTCAATGTTCTTGAATTTCTCTTATTTCTCTGTTTCTGTATCGGGTATGGGGGCATGTTTTCCTGGTAGTGTCTAAATTGGTGTGAATTTTGTCTCAGTTCATCTATTTGCCTTTATTTTTATACATTTCTATTCCTGTACGTGAGTTTTTTACTCACAGTCGCTTATACACGCGGCTTTGACTGCTATATCCGCATACATATGCGGGTCTATTGCAAACAGTTGCATATGCCCTTAGTTTTTCCTTCTAGAGGAATATTGATTGTTGCTGGGAGAATTTTGATGGTTGTTGAGTCTCCTTTGATAATGCTAGAGTCTGTATACACCTCTGTTTCTGACCAGAGACATTTTTTTTTAGAGTAATTTTTTTTAAGAAGGTTCTTATCATTGCATTTTCAATTTTTTGTTTTGGGATTAGTGCATTAGATTTCTTTTACCTTAGTACTATGTGTGAGTGTTGTTTGATGGTGCTTGCCAAGTCTGGGGATAGTAGAATCATTCTTTTGCTTTAGCATCTCATTTTTATTCAAAAAATCCAAAATATTTGCTTTTTTGCATCATTATGCATTGCACTTTGCATTTCGCATGGTACTTGCACTAGATTTCCTTAGAGTATTAGTCAGGACTTCATATAGGAATGATTGCATCTGTAATTTGGAGAAAAATTTTGCATTTCACGTAATAGCATGCCCTGTTTTTCATTCAACACAATGATTTGCATTGATTGTTAGGTGTGCATTTTACTTCATGTTGCGTCATAACACCATTGGTTGCACGACCATCTACCTCTTTTGAGCAATAAAGACAAATAAAATCAACGCTTAATTAAAATGGATTACACTATTTTCTTTGATAGGGTACACCAACAAGATTAGGTTTTAGGGTCTTGGAATAATTCATTGTGAGTAAATTCTCCAAGACCACTAAATAACAATATGTATGTGTCTATCCAGGTGAGAGTGTGAAATTCCTTGGTATAATTAGTGTTTCTCAGAAACCTCCTCTCAAAAGGGAGTTAAGCACGAGGCAGTGTGAGCGGTTATTGATTGGGATGACCCCTAGTCATAACTGAGTAGCACTCGAGATATTTCTAGGATTGTATTCGTATCTGGGGGATCTTTCGAGAGTTTTGGGCCTTGCTACCCTGCCCATACGGTCAATCTCGCTTGCGACTGTCTGCTTAAGCATTGATTATATTGAGGTGACCTTAGTTGCCTTACCTAGGTTATCGAGGGGGTACTTTGTAGGGGTTCTTCTACGGGTGTCCCATCCAGTTTGGGGTTGGAAAACATAGTCGCTTTACCCGTTGAAGCTGAGGGAAACAATAACTGGTTACGAACCTCCGCTTGTTTTGTATGGGAGTCTCAAGCCTCTCCTAGGTGAGCCATACCTGCTTCATTCGGGAGCTCACATATCCTATCCTTGTTTGCTTGTGGTTGGCTTTAGATTTTATTCATGTATTCTCTGTGCACATTAGCTTTCCTAGGGTTTGTGTAATATAGAGAGTTTTTTTTATTTTTTGAGTTGTTATGGATACATGTGCGGCTCCTCGCCATTCTCATCGTTTAGCAGGACTTCCTCCTTCTACATCTCCTCCTCCCTTGGGACTGAGAAGAAGACGGTCCAGGAGGACTCATACCCACATTGATTCACACATGATGGGAGATCATGAAGATGGTATTCCTGAGCTGTCTTCTCCACTTCGCATGGACAATGAAGAGTTTACTACTTCATTCAATCCTTCACCAGATGCGGTTATACATTCTGATTTTTATCCTTCACATGAAAGACATACTCACTCTAGTTATGATCCCTCATTCACTGGTCACCAGTATGGGATGCCGGGCGACGAGACTCACCATGAACCTGCAAGCACTAGTTATGTTAGTTATTTCATGTTTGGTAACCTTATACACGATACGGTATTTTTTGCCAAAATGGAATTTGATCCTAACACTATGCCTGGGGGCATTCCCATTTCTTTCCATGTGGAGAGATTTGGGAGCACGAGTCATATTACACCCTCCATCCCAAAGATGGAGGTGACATATCACATTCGTCCTAGACCTGGTGTTAGTAATCCTATTCGGATACCAGAACCAACATGAGTGACTGTTGGGAATACCACGTACATAGTTTCACATGTCCCTTCATCCTCTATTCCTTGTTCTTCGAATGCTTTCCCTCCCCCTCATTCACGTGGTCCTTCAGGATGAAATGTTGCTACGAGTCATGACTATACTACTGCTACTCGCCCAATCATGTCTTACATTCAAGTACCTCATGTTGTGTTAGGAGGTCGTATCCCTACTTCTGGAGGTCATGTTATTACTTTCGGAGTGTATATTCCTACTTACGGAGTGTCTCATGGGACATCTCATGGGATGTATTATGGACCTTATTATAGACTGCAGTCACGCATAGACTTATTCACCTTATGGGTACGGGTATCAACAACCTGTTTACTCTCTGAATTATGGCTTTATAGCTCCACATAGTCAAGTTACACCACATTATGGTGCTTCCATGCCACCCTATACAGGTCAAATGAGAGGAGCCTACTATGGCCATGGACATGGTGGTTACGGTCATCAGTCGTATATGAATCAAAATTATTAGGGAGCACCCCTTAGACCTGCTCAACCTAGGCTTCCTTTCCTCGCAACATTAAATTTTCCTGACTTGTCAAGACTAACGAACGATCCAGTATCTTATGACCTGGCTTGGCCGACTGTCCCTAATAATCTTCCCTCAGACATTCCCAAGTTCGAGCGAAAAACAGGAGAAGATTCGAGTGAACATGTTACTACATTTTACTTATGGTGCTCTTCTAATTCCTTACACGAATATTTGATCCGTTTAAGGCTATTTCAATGCACCCTCACTAGGCCTGCCGTGAAATGGTACATAGAGCTACCTAGGGGGGCATTTGCTTTGTGCAATGACCTAGCTATGAATTTTCTCAACCACTTCCAGCTACCAGTGCATTATGATGTTGGTATTGAACTCTTGTCGACATTTCGACAAGATAAAGCCACGCATATCTCGGACCATATCCAATAGTGGCATAGACAAAAGAGAAGCCTTCATACCATCGGAGTTTCTCCTCGAGTGGTTTCTTAAATAGTTACTACCTTATATAGCGAAGGGTGTTTCTACATCTGAAGTTCAGAACGAGGAACAAGCCATTTTTAGGGAACAGGAATTTGACTTGATTTATGCTCAATCTGGTTTGTTATATGAGATCATTCCTAATGCTCCACGTTCTAGTTTCGACCCTAAGGTCAAACCTGGACCACATGTCGATGGCATTGTTGGTTGTACGAGTACCAAACCTGTGGATTCAGTCGTGAAAAGGTCAGTCAATTATCTATGAACGAATCTACCTCAGCAAAATCCTTGGCTTCGTCTCAACCCACCCAAACGGTGAGTGTGCTTGTGGTATAATCGTCGGACCAGAAGGGTAACCAGCAACCCAGAAGGAATAAAAAGAAGGGTAAAAATAATCATAAGGGTGGGAATAAGAATGAAAATTCCAACTCTAATGACAATAACGTCCAAAATGTTGGGGGGGACAAGCAACCTAAATGTAAGGTTAAGTTTCCTTGCAAGTTATGTAAGGATGATCACCTCACTCACTTGTGCCCTAGAATAGAAGAAGCCTTGAGATTCATAGTGCAGGGCCCAGCTGTGCTAACCAACCCTTTACCTCATAATCAAAATATGAACTCGAGGACCCATGATCAGTCTGGTGAGGATCAAGATCCACCGGAGGTTTGCAGTGGTCATGGTTGCATCAATATGGTGTGTGCTTCTAAGGTTGTGACTCATGTGAAGGACTATGGTTCATCACAACCAGACCTTGGAAAGGAACCTGCTCCACTCGAGAGCCCTTTGCATATTGAAAAACCTGTGGATAAACCTGAAGTTGCTCCTCGCATTCCTAAGGGGGCCCTTAAGCATTCAGGGCACAATCCTAATGCTTGAGCTGCCCAGAACTATTGTGTTGTCGAGGATTTGGGCCACACTCCTTGTGCAATGTCTGCACTCGAAGTACTTCAGATTTGTCCTTCGCAAAGGGAATCTTTGCTCTCTGCTCTTGGTGTTCATGATGATAATTCTTCCTCTGTCATCAAATTTGAAACTACGGGACTTCAACCTCGCTTGCCTTACTATGTGTCTCTCTTGATTCACGTATAATGTCTTAACATGATCGTCAAATGCACTATGATTGATGAAAGCGCTGCTGCTTCCATAATGTCTTTGGCATGTTGGAAGGGTTTGGGTTCCCCCGAGTTGTCTAAATCTGCTACCATGTTGACTTCTTTTGATGGTAGATCGTTTCAACCTCACGACATTCTTCCTTCTCTTAAAGTCCATTTGGGAGGGAAGACCATTGCGATAGAGTTCGAGGTGGTTGATGTGCCCCTTGACTACAATTTGTTGCTGGGAAGGAATTGGATGTATAGTATGCAAGCTGTAGCTTCTTCTCTATTTTGAGTGGTATGCTTTCTGTTTAATGGGAAGATAGCTACGATTGACCAAACGTCATTCAAGAATCTGCCTGTTACCACATCTTCGGAAGCTTCTATCCTGATTGTCTAGCACTCTCAGTCGGCGACTGGGAGTGTGGATGTTGGCATGTATCCATCCCTCATGGGAAGCTTTAGTTGTGCTGCACCTGTCCTTATGATAGGATATAATTTCGGTGATGCTTCGTCATCTATAAGATTGGTGTCTTTTCGCACAAACTATATGGAGGATCCTTCGATTCTTCCTACACCGAATCCTTCATGTGAGGTCATCGAAACAGACATGCTGTTGCCTGCAACTATGATAGCATATAAAGCTAATCTTGGATCTGTTGTAGAGCCTAGTTCTTCCTCTTCATGGACAGAGGAGGAGGACCCTTATATATTGCCTGCATGGACAGTGCAGTCTTCTCACACAAATGACTGCCTTGATAGTTTTTTTCCTTTAGATGAGGCTATTATTGAGGCTATGTCTGGGGTTGAGCCACCTTGGGAAGAGTTGCACCATAGATCTTATTTTCTTCCCGAGCTTGATCGTTTGGAGTGTGAAGACTATAGGGAGATTCTTAGTGAGAGAATTGGTAGTTCCATGATTTCATTAAGCTCTCTTGGTTCGATGCCTGATGGAAATATGACAAATATATCTCCTACCATTCCTATCAATATCTCTCGCGATCATAGCAAGGTTGAGAATGTCTATATTGGGGCAGAATGTTCCCATGCTGAGATTCAGGAGTATACTGAGCTGTTTAAATAATTTTGTGATGTATTCGCTTGGTCATACAATTAAATGACAGGTATCAACCTTTGCATTGCTGAGCATGAGATTAAAACTTATCCTAATGCTAAGCCTATTTGACAACGCTTGCGTGCGGTGATCCCTAGGAAAGTGCCCACGATTAAGGCTGAGATAGAAAAACAGTTGAATGCCGGTTTTATCTATCCCATTCCCTTGATGGAGTGGGTTTCAAACCTCATTCCGATTGATAAGAAGCAAGGAATGATCTGCATATGCACTGATTTTCATGACTTGAATCGTGCATGTCCTAAAGATAATTTTCCCACACCATTTATCGATCAGATCTTGGATGAGTGTGGTAGGAAACGAGGTATTTTCTTTTATGGATGACTTTTTTGGATACAATCAGATACATATTAAACCCGAGGACCAACATAAGACTGCTTTCATTTGTCCTTGGGGTACCTTTTCATATCGGAAGATGTCGTTCATCCTTAAAAACACCGAAGCCACTTTTCAGTGGGCTATGACCTTGATCTTCCATGATCTCAAATCGATTATTGAAGTATTTTTGGATGACCTTGCTGCTCATTGTTGCATGAGAATGTGTCATTCAAACCATTTGAGATTAGTGTTCGAAAGGTGCCTCCATTATTTTGTAAGGTTAAATCCTCACAAGTGAATCTTTTGTGTGAATTTTGGTCACTTATTAGGGTTCATTGTCTCCAAGGAAGGTATAAGAGTTGACCCTTTAAAGGTTGAGGCAATACTTCAATTGTCTCCCCCGAAAAACATTAGACATCTTCAATGTTTGCAAGGCATGGAAAACTTCTTACGGAGATTCATCGTGAATTTTGCCAATTTGACTTGAGGCTTTATGCATCTTTTGAAGAAGGACACTACCTTTTTCTAGGATGAGTGAGCCTAGGAGTCCTTTGATGCGCTTAAGCGAGCCCTAGCATCGTCCCTGGTGATTAGTCCACCCGACTATAGCCATGACTTTCTACTTTATGTGGTTGCGTCTATGGAGACGATTGGTATGGATTTGGTTCAAGAGGATGAGGATCTCCGAGAGAATGTCATATATTATCTGAGCTAGAACCTTATAGATGTAGAGATCTGTTATTCCCATGTGGAGAAGCTTCACCTAGCTACCGTTCATGCAGTTCAAAGATTGAGACACTATATTCTCCTTCACCAGACCTTGGTGGTTGCCCATGTCAATCCGTTTTAGTTCGTCCTCACTAGAAGGATGATAGGGGGAAAGTATAATAAGTGGATTGTCATCCTACAAGAATTCAATCTCGAGTTTGTCTCGACAAAATTGAAAAAATCTTTGATTTTTGCAAAGCTTATAAATGATTTCCCGAGCGAGGAGGAGGAGGAAACTTGTGAAGATACGTTTTTCAATGAACACATCTTCTTGATCTCAACTTTGGATCCATGGTATGGGGACATTATCATATATTTACAAAACGTTGAAGGTACCTACTCACCTTTCATGGGATGAACGATGACGATTACGTCATGTTTCTAAGAATTACCTCATAGTGGATAACACATTGTACCGTCGTGGGATAGATTCCATTTTACGTCATTGTTTAACTCATGAGGAGGCTGAGCTTGTGTTGAATGATTGCCATGGAGGGGCGTGTGGTGGTCATTTATCTGGGCTTTCTACAACCCAAAAAATCTTGAGAGTGGGTTATTTTTGGCCGTCGATCTTTAAAGATTGTGTTAATGCGGTCAAGAAGTGCCACCCTTGCGAGGTGTTTGCATGTAATATTTGCTCACGTCTTGCCGCGTTACATTCGGTTATCATTGCCGGTCCCTTCACTAAGTGGGGGCTTGATTTCATGGATTACAACCCAGCTTCAGTTGGGGGGCATCATCATATTATCATGGTTGTTGACTACTTCACAAAATGGGCTAAGGCTATGCCTACAGTTAAATCCGACGGTGAGACAGCCGCACACTTCGTATTCAACCAGATTATTACTTAGTTCGGTATTCCTAAAGATCTTGTCACTGACCATGGTAGGCACTTTCATAATCATATGATGGAAGAGTTGGTCTCAAAGTTAGGGTATAAGCAGGAACATTCTTCTTCTTACTACCCTCAAGCAAATGGAAAAGTTGAAGCAGTGAACAAATCACTCAAGTCTATTCTCCAACGAACCATCCCACAAAGCAAGACCAATTGGCATATTATGTTATATCCTGCTTTGTGGGCTTATAGGACCGCGGTTAAGACTGCCACCATTTTTTCTCCATATCAGCTTGTACATGGAGGGGAGTCTATATTACTGGTTGAGTGTGAGATCCCTTCTTTGAAGCTAGCCATAGAGCTCTTACCGGACACTTCTCCATTGGAGGAACGTTTGGTCCATTTAGAGAAGCTTGATGAGCAGTGTCGAGATGATTTAGTTGCTTTAGAAGTGAATAAGCATCATGTTAAGGTCCAGTATGATAAATCTATCCATCCAAGCAGGTTTAGTGAAGGAGATTTGGTTCTTTTGTGGGATCAAGCTAAATAACCCTTGGGGGCAGGCAAATTCAACTCCATGTGGCATGGTCCTTACGTGGTTAAACGTGTGTTAGAGAAGGGCGCTTATGAGCTAGTAGATTACGAGGGGACAACCTTGGCAGAGCCTAGAAATGGGCTCTATCTTAAAAAGTACTATGCATGATTTCAGCTAGGGTTGGCTATTCTATATTATTGTACAACATTGTGCATAGTTAGGTCTTTCTTATAGTGATCGGGTTTGTTGATTAGATTTTGTTTCTTATGGCATATGTCAATGGAGTCTTCCATCTATATAGGATTCGCGGATGGTGCAGGCCGTCACACTCAACACTCAGCCTCTGCTACTTGGGTGATTTATACTCCTATGGGTCAGGTATTATCTTCAGGAGGCGTATGTTTACGACCCTTTTCAAACAATGTTGCTGAATATAGTGTTGTTATCGAGCTTCTACGAGATTCCATTTCACATGGTGTTCTCTCTCTTGAGGTACGTCTTGATTTGGAGTTAGTAGTGTCACAGCTTAATGGCTTCTATCATGTTAGAGATTAAACATTATTACAGAGATTCTTACGTGTGAGATTGTTAGAGCGACAATTTGACAACATAACACACATACATGTTCCAAGAATTAATAATCAAGTTGCTGACTCATATGTTAACTACGTGTTAGATTGGCATTTGTTTCATAGACAGTAAGCTCATCACAAACATAATTTTTTACACATGTAAATAAATAAACCAATCATCATAGAAGTTTTTCATTAAAACATTCAAAATGTGATAATACATAGTGTCATAATACAAAAATGGGGCTCTCGAGCCACCAAAATATAAGTACATGGTAGTACAAAATGTATCACTCCCAGGTATCCAAGCCTGGGGAGGAGGAGGGGGGTTTTGATTGTGAAATGTCACCACGGATCTAGCTAGTCATCTGAATAACCACACCCATGCTCGTGGCACACCCACCAGCTGACACTGCATGGCCTCAAGCAGGTCCTCGACCTGTGCCATGGGTACCCTATGTGTCAGCCTCACGAAGTTGGTATGAATGCTTTGGAGCATCCGCTCGGCATCCACATCCGTAATGTCATATCCTCTTCCAATCTGTCTATGACGAGGGAAGCCTTCAGGCCGCCGTGGTCCTACATATGCATACACATGATAGGATGTCACTAGGTGTTGTGACGAAAAAACATGTCTTTTTTATCCGATATATCAAAAAACACAAAAAATTAAATAACTCAAAAAATATTAAAAAGAGGCTTGGGATTCATTACCATGTCACCATATGCCAATCCTGGTGGTAATGGCATGTTGGGGTATCCCCGGAAATCTATCCCCGCATAGGGGTAATCATTGATGGCAACTATCTGTCGTCGCTACCGTGGAAGGAAATCAATTGGATAGGGGTTGAACACCCTACCTCCACCCAGTCTGCACATCGCATCTTCCCAACATCGTTGGGCTGGATCTCGAACCCTATGAAGAGGAACGTCAACTCTAGGGCTCAATCCCAGAACATGCTCAAAGAAAAATGTGCTCAGTATGCTACTAAAATGGAAGTTTTGTACTCTGCCCATCTTGCACTCATTGAGCTGGTGTTTCATGTTGCCAAGTATTGTAGTGCTCCAATCATACACAATGGGTCTCATGCACTCCATTGCATAGAACATCAAAGGCCACGAGGCCTAGTGGAGTGAAGCTAGCCCTGCTATCCTGCCCAGTGTCAAAAGTATGGCCTTTAGGCCTAGCACCTGTATGGAGTTAGTTGAGATCTAACTCCTGACCTTCTCCATGTCTGGATAACAATACATTGTATCTACTCATCGATGGTGAGGCCACCTCTGAGCCTGCGAGATTGTAATTTCACCACTTCCCCCCGTCGGGAAAGTCCAGTAATAAAGTATATGTCCTCCACTTCTATGGTGAGGGACATCCCATCAGTCTGGAAAGACTCTGAGTCTAGATCCCAGTAATCTATTAGCATCTGCAGTAGTCTTGGTTTGGCCCTTAAGCCACCAGACACCAAAACTTGTAGAGCCCGCATGCATGAAGAGCCTATTGTGCCATTAGATCACCACGAACTGCTTCTTCTACGTCCCCGTGCTGACGTTCTCTCCATTCTAGAACCATCTTGCACGTTTAATTCAATTTTGAGTCATTACAACACTTAAAAAACCTTGAACGCGGCCTCATGCGTGACTTTGAGGGAATTTTCCGCGTATATCCATCCCTATACGCGGAAAAACCCTCAATTTCCGCATCAACCATAGCGCGCACTTTAGAATGGCCTAGAATCCCAATTTGAACATGGAAAATTATAAAATTTGCATGAAAATGAAAGAGCAGGGCATGGATAATTACCTGGAAAAAACGGTAGTGGGTTCCACTGGCTGGATCTCCCAGAATTTGCTGTTGAAGTTCTAAGCTCAATTGGGTAAAAATTTCAAATGTTATATAATGTTTTGAATTTTTTACTATTTATAGAAATCTTTGAAAATTTTTGAAAATTTTTACCCCCTTTTCTATAGTTTGGACCATTTCTAATCCTTTTGGACCATTTTTTGACTAATATATGATGTAGGAGACCGTTTTGAGCGTCGTTTCGACCGTTGGGTTGACCCGTTCGTGCCAACTTCAGGTATCATTTCTAAACTAGAATATAGGTTAGGTTTCACCACCATTTTCATTTTGCATGACCTTATGACCGTTTCATCATAACCATAGGTACGAACCCATTCTATCTTGTCACGGAACCTTCTTATTGTTTTACAAGTGGCATGACTTGAATGGTAGAGCTTGACCTTACATGGGTACCCCAGTTAGCACCTTATTTGCATTTGGTGCCCATGTCAACAGTTTTTCCCTTTAGCATGTGGGAGTCCATTGTTTAGTATTGCCATGACATTTCACAAGAGCCTCATACTCCTCTTGATCTTTTGTTGGCCTATTTCCCCTGAACTCCCCTATGTCAAGTTGTAATTGCATTATCATGAGCTTTGCCTACCTCATTGAGCCTTATGTCATCTTCCCTGACTTTGAGTATCAGACATATAGCCTGATATTGTCTCATGTCTAACCATGTAGAGCCATTTTATATATATCCTTTGCAGCTTGATTCCCTATTTTTACCAGGAGGGGACTTTCCCCTGAGTGTCACTATCCTACACATGTGTCCTTGCAATGAGAATAGGTATGTTCCACTGCTTGGAACTAGTTTGTTTTCCCATTTGACACTCGTCTCCTCCTAGTCTGTAACTTTAAAGCAATTTTATTCTTTTTCAAGCTTTTCAAATAATTGAAAAAGTCCAAAAAAAGTTAAAAAACCATAAAGTCGGACAAGGAAAGATGTTATCTTTGGCAGTAGTCAAGTCGTGTCGCCTTCAAACAGAGCACTGTATATCACATTAATTGGTTGAGTTAATAGTTTGGCTTTAGGAGCTGTACTCATTTATCTGAGTTTATCTCCACCGACTGGTTAAGCTTCCAATCCCTATGGAGCCTCTGTGGATTCCTCCTGTGTCGCAGAGATGTCCCAGTTTTGCATATCGAGTCTATGTTGCCTACATTTAGTCACCATTTGTCGTTATGCTCTTGTTTGAAGGAAGTTGAAACCTGAGTCGGCCATTCCTCACTTATCTTTACTTTGCATGTCAGCCATTCCCGGTATAGTTACTAGTTCGTGCACTTTATGATCGAGTCCTTCCACATTATATAGATTTGCTGCGTACCTTGTGTTGGATGATGGAGGATGCATTAATTCCCTCCTTCCAGCGGATTTCATCCCATCGACTTCATATCATTTATTATGGGATAGGAATCTAGAGTCATCTTTGAGTGCTTTGAGACTTGCAGTCATCAGTGGCAGGTTCTCTCACCATCAACAGTTCTTTGGGAATACATCAATGTCCCATGATCGATGTATTCTCTCAAGTGTTTGACCTCAACACATTTATTCACACTTGTTAGTTTGCACTCTAGCACCTTGATTCCCATTTTCATTATTGGTGGGTGATCTTGCGTCTGTTAATGGTATACATTAATTATCGGCAATCAGACGATGGACTACTATGTTCAACCTAAACAGCTCTATTCACATAGTAGGACATGTACTCGTAGCGGTGTGTGTCGAAGACCTTCCAGATTGATGGCATCTCATATATGCTACCTCCTTGATCGTGCTAGTGATCACGAGATTTCAGCTCTTGTGACTTGATTCCAGTATATGTCAAACATTTCCAGCCATTATGGAGATCTTGATCCATTGTATATATTTAGCCTTCATGGAGATCATGATCCTTTGTATATCTTCATCATGGATATTTTGATCTATGTATATTGTACGTGGCGATGACCACATATGTCATATTGTATCATGCCTATTCATGGCCATTGTACTCTTATGTATCCGGGACTGCTATATGTATTCGCAGTTATATGTAGAGTTGTATCATTGTATAGTGATAATTGGGTGGCTAGTTCTTCCTCTGGGTTCTTCATCACTTCATTTCTGGGATGGACTTATAATGTATTTCGGCCATCGTATGACCCATCTGACCTCACACATTAGGGGGCATCTGTTATAGTTGATTTTACCACACATGGTAAATCACACTTTTACGGCCTTCCCTGTCCCTATGCAGACTCTTTAGACCCCATGGACCATTTTTGTTCCTTTTATGTTTCCTAGATCATCCCTAAAAACATGCAAAAATTGCCATACGCGACTTTTAAACCCTTTCTCGCGTATATACGCAGGTTTGACTCCTAAAACCGCGTACAGCGGAATGTGTGCAAAAGGCCAAATTATTTTGGAGTTTTCCTTAATGTGGATCCGACTCACTTATCTCCTGGCCTTCCCTATGCCTTGAGATCACTCAGATTCGACCTTTCATTACCCCATTGATGAGCTACATAAGGAACCCTTTGGATACATTGAAATCATATGAGGAATTGAGAGCAAGAGAACTATAGTCCATTGTTGCCAGAACTTATGCTTGAGTCTGCATCCCCTTTTTCCCTTGGAGCACTTTTGTGTTCTTCCAAAGCTTACCTTTTGCTTATGAGCTTGCTATCAAGAGATGGAGGATTGAAGTGGTGGAGGCCCAAGTGGGGGACTCGATTTCTCCAATTCACAAACGTGTTGACAGAGGTTGTATTCATTGTAATCTCTGATTTTATATCAATAGAAATATATTTTCCTATCCAATAATGTGTGTTTGAATGAATATTTTATCCATGGATGATTTCAAATGCTCATATGTTATTGATTATATATACTAGAGTAGAGATAACACAATTATATATCGTATGCTTGTCTTGTTTATTGAATGTTGAGGAAGCAATTCATCAATTCAAGCTGAAGTTGGAAAGCTCAACGGGGATCTACACCAACCGTCCGGAAAAAGTTACGAATCGAGATAAGCTGTCTGTTGTGGTACCCTAAGCCATAGGAATTTCTCTCTGTAACACCCTCCTTGGATACAATGAACCCTAGCAAGCGACCAACAGTCACGTAAAAGATGCACTTATGAGGATTTAACCTAACCTGGTAATGGCGGCATCTTTCGAATACTAATATCAAATGGTATGGATCATGCACTCTCAGACGAGAATGAGCAGCAAGATCATCCAAATACACTTTGATAATTTTTTTGATATCATGAAAAATTAAGGTCATAGCCCGCTAAAATGTGGCCCCAATGTTTTTAATACCGAAAGGCATCTTTCGATATGCAAACATAACCCAAGGACAAATAAATGCAGTTTTATGCTGATCCTTGGGTTTGATCTAAATTTGATTATATTCAGAAAAACCGTCCATGAAGGAGAATACCTCGCTTCTTGCACACTCATCCAAAATCTGATCAATAAATGGTGTGGGAAAATTATCCTTAGGACAAGAATGATTTAAATCACAGAAATCAGTGCATATACAGATCGATCCCTACTTCTTATCCACTAAAATGGGATTTGAAACACTCTCCGTTAAGGGAATGGGATAGATAAAACTGGATTTTAACAGTTTCTCTATCTCAGTCTTAATAGCGGGTGCTTTTGTAGGATTCACCGCATGCAAACGTTGTCGAACGGGCTTCGCATTTAGATAGGTCTTAATTTCATGTTGGACAATACGAGGGTTGATACCTAGCATTTCCTCGTATGAACAAGCAAAGATGTCACGAAACTCTTTAAATAGCTTGGTATACTCCTTGATCTCATCAAGGGAATAGTCCGCCCCAATGTAGACATTTTCAACTTTTCCAGGATCGCGAGAAATATTGATAGGAATAGTAGGTGATAAATTCTCCATGTTCCCATTTACCATCTGACCAGGAGAGCTCAATGGAACCATGGGACTACCAATATTTTCACTAAGAATCTCCCTAAATTCGTCATGCTCTATACAGTTAAGCTCAAGAAGAAAATAGGAGCTATGATGTAACTCTTCCCAAGGTGGCTCAACCCCAGACATGGCCTCAATAATGGCTTCATCTGATGAAAAAACATCATCAAGGAAATCATGTGTGTGAGAGGACTCAACTGCCCATGCAGGCAGCACATATGGGTCCTTCTCCTCCATCCGTGAAGAGGAAGGACTAGGCTCTGCAACACAATCAAGATTCACTTGATATGCTATCATTGCTGTAGGCAATGGCACATCCGTTTCGACAAGTCCACTTGAAGGACTCGGTGAAGGAAGAATCCAAGGATCTTCCATATGGGTTTTGTGAAAAGACACCGAATTCAATGAATACAAAACCCCACTGAAACTAGATCCGATCATAAGAATGGGCGCATGACAACTAAAGGTCCCCATAAGAGATGGATACATACCCACACCCACACTTCCAGTTGCCGGCTGAGAATGATCAATAATCAGGATAGAAGCTCCTGATGGTGCACTAACACTCAGATTACAGAATGATGTTTGATCAATTCTAACAATCTTCCCATTAAATGGAAAGCATACTACTCAAAATAGAGAAGAGGCTACGGCTTGCATACTATACATCCAATTCCGGCCCAGTAAAATATTGTAGTCAAGGGGTGCATCAACCACCTCGACCTCGATCGCAATGATCTTCCCTCCCAATTGGACCTTAAGAGAAGGAAGAATCCTATGCAGATGAAACAATATACCATCAAAGGCAGTCAATATGTTAGTGTATTGAGACAACTCGGAAGAACCCAAACCCTTCAAGCACAACAAAGACACCACAGAAGCGGCAGCACCTTCGTCAATCACAGTGTGTTTGATGGTCATATTAAGACACTCTACATGAATCAAAAGAGACATGTAGTAAGGCAACCGAGGCTGTAGTATCATGGTTTTAAATTTGATGATGGAAGAAGAGCTATCATCATTAATCCCAAGAGTAGAAAGAAAGGCTTTCCTCTGCAGAGGACAAATCTGAAGTACTTTAAGTGCAGACATCGCACAAGGAGTTTGGCCCAAATCCTTGACAACAGAATAGTTCTGGGTGGCTTGGGCATTAGGATTGTGCCCAAAATGATTTAGGACTCCCTTAGGAATGTGAGGTACAATTTTAGGTTTATCCATAGGGTTTTCGATATGCAAAGGGATCTCGGGTGGAACGGGTTCTTTTCCAAGGTCCAGCTATGATGAACCATAATATTTCACACGAGTCACAACCTTGGTAGCATGTACCATGTTGATGCAACCATGACCAATATTGGCTTCCGACAGATTTTGATCTCCGCCCTATGCACAATGAGGATCATTGGTCCTTGAGTTCATATTTTGATTATGGGGTAAAGGATTGGTTAGCACAGTTGTGCCCTGTGCTGTGAATCTCGAGGCATCTTCCATATGAGGGCACAAGTGAGTAAGGTGGTCCTCCTTACACAATTTGCAAGGAAAATTTACCTTACGTTTAGATTGCTTGTCTCCCCCAGCATTGCGGGCATTCTTGTCATTAAAATTATCATTTTAATTCTTGTTCCCACCCTTACAATTATTTTTACCATTTTTCTTATTCCTTCCGTGTTGTTGGTTTCCCTTCTGGTCTGACGATTGCAAGGAAAGTACACTCGTTGTTTGAGTGGGTTGAGAAAAAGCCGTGGCTTGTCCCGAAGCAGATTGATTAATAGACAATTGAATCACTTGTTTCAGAACCGAATCCATAGATTTGGTACTTGTACAACCCACAATGCCATTGGCATGTGGTCCAGGCTTGATCTTGGGGTTGAAACTAGAATGCGGAGCATTAGGTATGATCTCATACAAAATTTTAGATTGAGCAAATCCAACTCCCGTGCCCTAAAGATTGCTTGTTCCTCATTTTGGAATCTAGATGTAGAAACATCCTTCGCGATGTAAAATAACAATGACTTGAGGAACCACTCAAGGAGAAATTATGGTGGTATGAAGGCTTTAATCAACCTCTTCCATCTACGCCACTCTTGGATATGATCTGAGATATGTGTGGCTTTGTCTTGTCGAAATGTCAACAAGAGTTCTGTACCAACGTCGTAACGCACGGGTAGCTGAAAGTGATTGAGGAAAGTCATGGCAAGTTCATCGAACAAAACAAATGCCCCCCTTGGTAACTCTATATACCACTTCACTGCAGGCCCAGTGAGGGTGCGTTGAAATAGCCTTAAACAGATTGAGTCGTCATGTAAAGAATTAGAAAAGCACCAAAGGTGAAAAGTAGTGATATGTTCACTAGGATCTTCTCCTGATTTTCCCTCAAACTTGGGAATGTCTGAGGGAATCTTGTTAGGGACAGTCGGCCAAGCCGAGTCATGAGATATCGGATCGTTCATAAGTCTCGATAAGTCAGGTAAGTTCAACGTTGCGAGGAAAGGGATCCTAGGTTGAGCCGGTCTATGCCACACTCCCTGATAATTCTGGTTCATATAAGTCTGATTACTGTAAATACCATGGCCTTGGCTATAATATCCTCCTCCCATTTGACCCGTGTAGGGCTGCATGGAAGCATTATGATGTGGTGTACCTTGACTAGGCGGTGCTACAAAGCCATAATTAGAAGAGTAAGCAGGTTGTTGATACCTGTACCCATAGGGTTGATAGTTTTTTCCATACTACAGTCCATAAGGTTTTCCATGAGAAGCTCCATAAGGTGTCCCCTGGGATGTCCTATGAGAAGCGCCATAGTTAGGGATATGGGGAACTCCTTGCGATGGACCGTGAGACGATCCAAAAACAGGAATATGACCTCCCGAGACAACAACAGGTACTTGACTATGAGATACTACCATGCGAGTAGACGCAGTATGAGGGGGAGGAAGGGTTGTCAAAAATGCATTCGAAGGAGTAGGGTTTGAGGACGAAGGGACATGTGAAGGGATGTAAGTGGTGTTCCCTATGGTCACTCGTCTTCTGGTATCTGCATATGATTACTAACACTAGGTCTATGATGGACATGCAAAGTAGCTTCCACCACTGGCATGGAAGGTGCAATGTGACTAGTGCTCCCAAATCTCTCTGCATGGAAAGGGATAGGAGTGCCCCTAGGCATAGTGCTAGGTTCAATTTCTGACTCGGCATGATGTGCTAGATTGTGTGCAAGGATATCAGGTATGCCATAATGACTATAAGTAGTGTTTGTGGGTTCATGATGAGTATCGTCACCTAGTAACCAATACCGGCGACCTGTGAATGAGGGATCATAACCAGAATGTGAAGGTATTTCTGGTGAAGGATCATATACAGGAGTAGAATCTACATCCCCAACCTCGTGAGATGGAGAAGACATATCAGGAATTTCATCCTCGTGATCTCCCATCGTGTGTGAATCAATGTGAGAAGTAGTCCGCTCGGGCTATCTATTTATCTCTGCCAAGGAGGAGGAGATGTGGAAGGTGAAAGTCTTGCTAAACGATGAGAACGGTGAAGTGTCGCTCCCAAATCCACAATGACTCAAAAAATGAAAAAGACTCTATCTAATTATGCAAACCCTAGGAAAACTAGTGTGCATAGAGCATACACCTATACAATGTAAAGCCAAATCACAAGCAAACAAGGGTAGGATATGTGAGCTCTCAAATGAAGCAGGTATGTCTCACCTAGGAGAGGCTTGAGACAACCATACACAAGAAGCAGAGGTTCGTAACCAATTATAGTGGCCCTCAGCTTCAACGCATATAGCGAATGTACTTTCCGACCCCTACCTGCTCAAGACACCTACAGAATAACCTCTGCGAAGTACCCCCTTGATAACCTAGGTAAGGTAACTAAGGTCACCTCAATATAATCAATGCTTAGGCGGACAGTCGCAGGCAGGATTGACCGTATGGACAGGGTAGCAAATCCCGAAACTCTTGAAAGAACCCCCAGATACGAATACAATCCTGGAAATATCTTCGGTGCTACTCAGTTATGACCAGGGGTCATCCCAATCAATAACCACTTACGCTGCCTCGTGCTTAACTCCCTTGTAAGAGGAGGATCCTGAGAAACACTAATTATATAAAGGAATTTCACTCTCTCACCTGGACAGACACATAAATGTTTCATTTAGTGGTCTTAGAGAATTTACTCACAATGAACTATTCCAAGACCCTAAAACCTAATCTTGTTGGTGCACCCTATAAAAGAAAAGAGTGTAACTCATTTTATTATGTGTTGATTTAAATTGGATTATTACTCAAAAGGGAAAATGATCGTGGAACTAATAACGTTATGACGCAACAAGAAGTAAAATGCACACCTAACAATCAATGCAAATGCACGGTGTCGAATGAAAAATGGGGTATGCTACTACGTGAAGTGCAAAATTTTCCTTCAAATGAAGATGCAATCATTCCTATATGAAAATCTGACTAATACTTCTCCAAGCAAGCCTAATGCAAGTACCATGCAAAATGCAAAATGCAACAATGCATAATGATGCAAAAAGCAAATGTTTTTGTATTTTTTGAATTAAAATGAGATAATAAAGCAAAATTATGACTCTACAGCCCCCAGACTCTGCAAGCACTATCAAACAGCACCCAAGCAAAGCACTAAGGTAAAAGAGACCTAATGCACTAATCCCAAAACAAAAAATAGAAAATGAAATGACAAGAACATTCTCAAAAAATTCAAACTAAAAAGCATCTCTGGTGAGAAACAGAGGTGTATATAGACTCCAAAAGCATCCAAGAAGACTCAACAATTGTCCAAACTCAACCAGCAACACTTAATCTTCCCCAAAAAGGCAAAAACTCAAGGCATACATGACTGTGTGCAGAAAACCCGCGTATATACACGGATATCCTAGTAAAAATCAAGTGTACATGTGATTGTGAAGACCAAACTCACGTATAGGAAGAAAAAGAGATAAAAAGAAGGTAAACAGACAAGCTGAGACAAAATTTACTCCTTTCAGATACTACTAGGCAAACATGCCCCCAGACTTGACTCAAAAACAAAGAAATTAGAGCAATTCAAGAACATTGAATGCCGATAAAACCCCCAAAGGAAATGACTAGGAACTCCCTAGTATGGTCGCCAATTCTGTTATGGAGAAAAATTCCTATGGATTGGGGTACCACAACAGACAGAGTAACCGCAGAAATCAATCCTTTCCCATATGCAAGAGAAACAAAACATCTAACACTAAAGGATCTCGAAACATACCTTATTCCGAATGGTTGATGTAGATCCTCGTTGAGCTTTTCCACTCTCGCTTGTATTAGCAATTTGCTCTCTCAACATTCAACAAACAAGACAAACATGCTATGTAATGGTGTTAGACCTACTCTAGAATATATAATCAATAACATATAATCATTTAAAAGCATCCATGGATTCAATATTCATTTAAATACACATTATTGGATAGGAAAAGATATTTCTATTAATATAAATCAGAGATTACAATAGAGACAACCTCTATCGGCACGTCTTCGAACTGGAGAAACTGAGTCCTCCACCTGGGCCTCCACCACTTCAATCCTCCATCTCTCAATAACAATCTCACAAGAAAAGGCAAGCTTGGGAAGAAAACAGAGTGCTCCAAGGGACAAAGGGATGCAGACTCAAGTATAAGCTCCGATAACAATGGACTATAGTTTTCTTGCTCTTCAATGTATCCAAAGGGTTTCTTATATAGTGCTTCGATGGGGTAATGGAAGGTCAAATCCGAGTGATTTCAAGGCATATGGAAGGATAAGAGACAAGTAACTCGGATCCACATCAAGGAAAACTCTGAAACTATTTGGCCTTTTGCACACATTCCGATGTACATGGGTTTGAGGGTCATATCCGCCTATATACGCGAGAATAGGTTTAAAAGTCGCGTATGGAAAATAATGCATGTTTTTAGTGATGATGTTGGAAACATCAAAGGTACAAAAATGGTCCATGGGGTCCAAAGAGTCTAAAGAGGGATAGGGAAGGCCATAAATGTGTGATCCACCATGTGTGGTAAAATCAGCTATAACAGCTACCAAACAAGCTACAAAGTAATCTATATATAAATGTAAACACATAAAAACATCATGTATACGTACCATTGGTCCCCCATGTCTGACAAGGAGGTCGGGGCATCCTCACGTCCCCATTGTAGTCCATGTCTACATATGGGTAGTCCTACACAACTACCGAGAGCTGTCTCCACTGCTCTAGCAACTCCAACATGAAGAAGCGGTCCACTATGTCACCTCCCTCTCGTACCATCATCTTGCACCACCTGTGCATCCGAGGCTCTCGAGGCCTACCATCCTGCAATGCTACATGCAGATGAAGGGTTGGAACTCTCTCAAAGAAGAATGAGAACATGAAGGATGCAAAGCAGAAGTCTCCACCAACTGTCTTGGTGCGGTTCAGGGCACACCAAACTCCAAACAAGCACATTTGGGTCCACCCAAAGTATATGCCCCCCATAGCACTCTCCACCATATGGAGCTGCCCCCCAGATATCTTGTGGTTCCTAGATGAACCCAAGATACACTGCACCATCACAGGAACTATGCAAGTTCCAGGACTCTCAATGTCACACATCAGGATATAGGAGTCGTGCACATATGCAGAAGCATATAAATGCCTCTTGCAGAGCTCCTCCAAAGTCTCCCCAAACAAAAGTTTTGACGCCAGATCGCGAATCACTCCCAACATAGGGAGCCCCGTCAGGAAGTAAACATATTGCAGCGTGATCTCAACACACTATCCCTGAATGATGAAATACTCCCCCTGAACATCCCAGAAACCCACCAATACCTCAAGTAATAACCGCATGCTCTTCATCAACAATACCTGCATGAACTTAAGAATTCCATAGCAGGCAAGTACATCCTGTGTACCTGCATAGTAGAGAGAATTCCTATGTACCACTTTGCAATCCTGCTCTCACCACATAGGTGGAGCCATCCTGCACAACCAACAAATCTCTGTTAACCACAACTATCAACAAAAACTCACCCTAGGGGAAGATTGCTCCGTATTGGCCGAAACCAGCGACCAGGTCACCTCTTTGGGCCAAATAGAAGTGACTGAGTTGCTCATCCAGGATGAACAGGAGTGACCCCAAGTCGTACCTTTATTCCCAATAGGAGCGACCTCGTTTCGCTTGTACAACCAGAAAAGGTGACATAGTTGCTGCTTTGGCCTTGAAATGCGTGACCCGGTGTGAGGAAGCCCTAGCAAGGCATTCCTGGCCCATGGGTGAGCGAAACAACAAAGTAAACCACTGAAAAATATGATTTTTACAAGTACTCTTACCTATAAGTCATGGATCAAAAAGTCACTGTCGAGACAGCCGAGACAGAAGAAATCAACAAAAGAGGTTTTGGGGCCCTCCTCTCCAACTCAGCACTAAACAGTGACAATGACCCTTGTCATGTGGTCCCCACCTTGTTTCTAGGCCTCATTAGGTCTATTTTTCTTTCGAGCACTGCAGTGCCATTTAGAGTCTATTTGAGACACTATTTTCACCATTGGTTTCATTTTTCCGCCCTCTATCTTTTGATGAGACCATTGTCTCATGTTTAAATACTTGATTTTTCAGACCATTTCCTGGAAGTCACGTCATTTTGTATGCATTTGGCACATAACTGTCTTCGAACGTGTGCTCATCACACTCTTGTGTGAGTACTTAGTATGTATTCTAATACATCCACCCTATGTTGGTACAAGATGTTTACACATGATTCTTTGGACCTTTTCTCGGAGTTCACCTCGATTTGCATGCCTTTGATGCATCGATTTTTGTGCCTCTATCGCAAACCGTCCCATGCATGTATTAGTATGTTCAAGAGCCACCTACTCCATCCATGTTGCATGGTTGGTCACCTTTGACCACCTTTCACTGTCCCGCCATGGGGCACCACTAGTGCCCCTGGCTTGGTTGACCATCACGGAGTTTCTGTTAAGCTCTTTTCTAACTCCCAAAAGAGTGAAAAGATTGTCGAACGCCCTTGCTTCCTTTTATGCTCGTTAAAGTATAGGAAAGGGCGTCTAAAAATTCTCATTTATCTCCTTTAGCAGACTATATAGACTACCACATGAAAAGGACCACCTTGGCACATTCAAGCCAAGAATGTTTCCCTTAGCATCCTTTTATTCTTTCTTGGGCATTGGGACCGAACTTTACGAAAAAACTCACCATGGGTTGTCTTTAATCTCTTTTCTAGCCTTCTCATCAAGAAAAGATAGCCCAGCAAACTTGGTTCTATTCATGCTTGTAAAAGTATCTGAATGACCGTCCAGTCAATATAGGTTTAACCTTTTTCAGCCTAATTGGACTACCAATGGTAAAGAATTCTTCCATCCCTTAAAGGATGGGTGAGATTTTCTATGTACACTTTTATCCCTATTCGGGCAGATGAAACTATTAATGAAAAATAGACCCCATTGGAGTATTCTTCATGCTTTTAGACTCTCTAAAATTGAAAGCACCATCTGTTAGCACTCAGAATGTACCCAGGTTGCAAAGGTAAACCCCAAAGGTAACAGCAAAACCACTTTTAGAAAGAAACCGACTTTTCTTTCCAGAGAGGGATCTCTCAAATACAGATTTTACAAGGCCAGATATAAATCAACACTCAAAGGTTGTATAAATGGTTGAAACAATACACATAACCATTGGGCAATGGAGTCACATATACATAAAGATATCCACAAAGACATATGCATGAGATTTTATCAAAGGAAAGATAACCATTCCATCACATTCATTCATTTAATTTCAAGTGAAACAGAAGAGACAATGAACAGCCCTTTAATACAAAGCATTCAAGATGAGTTCTATATTAACTTTAGCAGAAGAATGTATAAAATATCTGAAATGATGATCAGAGCATAGACATTATGAATTCTAATCATTCAACACTGTGTTTCAGATATGAAGAAAACAGAATGGAGTGTTACATTGGAAAACACAATCACAGAAGAAGAGAAATACGGACTGTAATGTAAATGACACAAGAATCTCTAATACCTCTTATGCATTCGCTTTGTTATTCAAAAATATACGTTCTCAAAAGAAACATTCAACAACTCGATGGGTTCCAACCCCCATCTCATAAAATAGATCCACTTATATACATAAAATGATTCATCTTCCAAGAAGATTTATAACTGAATAACTGCTTAATCAAATTCTTGTAACTATATTCCTAACTCCTAGGAATAAACTACTAGCTTCGATCCTAACAGATCATTAAGTTAAAATCAACTTGGTAACATGGTCCCGTCCAAGCAGCTCCTCAGCGCGCAACACCTGTCTTCATGAATGAAGGATATACTTTGTCTTTCCGAACCTTTCTATGGCTCTCCATTTCTCCGCGCTTGGAATATCATATTCGACCATCTCCCAAATGGACACCTCTAACTCCATGTAAGCTTCATAAGATACTTTAGGCAACCCTCTCCTGATGATCAGGAACTTCTGTAGTATTTCAAAATCCTCTGTCAGCTTATCCACAATGATTTTCCCTGTCATCCCCTTTTCCAGATCGTCAAATTTGAAATGATCCATTTGGCTTTGTACCAACAGGTTGTGATAGTGCTCTTGAGAAAACATTCCTCCCTCCTCGTCCCAAAAGGAAGGAAGGCCATCTTCGAACAGTTCTTTGAAACCCTGTTTGAAATTATTAACCTGTGAGATCATTTCATCAGCTTTGTCCTGGACTGCCTTCATTAGATGATGCTTATGGATAAACTTTTTGGCCCATAATACCATTGCTATTTTGTCCTTTACTCCTATATCATGTAACTTTTGATACGTTAACAAATTTAAGAAATTTAACGCGTTCTGGGCTGTGGCAAGGGGTTTCCTCTCCATGGTTTCATTTACTAACTTCAGTCTCTGATTGGCCAAATTGATCAATATGTTTTGATCATCAATAAAGTTCAGATAATGTCTGAATTTAGTAATTTCCACAGATAATGTGTCCCAAATTATGTGCTTCGCTCCTTGGAGAGGACCCTTTCCGATGTTTCTTTCCTTCAATTCATTAAATTTCTTTTGTAGTTGATTTCTATCTTGCAATATTTTATTTTTATTCTCATTCACTTTAGCTAACTCGGACTTGATCTTTTCATTTTCCACCTTTAATTCTTTTATTTCTTCATCCTTTAGGCTGACTTGGGACATGGGCACTAACAATTCATCTGCAGAAAAATCGTTTCATGGTTTCTCAATATTCACAATGGACGGGTCTTCATCAATGGGAGTTTGGCTCATCAACTCCTCCATAATCTCTTTTTCATCGATTTGGTCCTTTTTCAGCAGGGAGATTTGGGCTATTAGTTCATTCCACTCTGTTTCCCATTTGTCTTTTTCTTCTTGTAATTTGACAACTCTTCCTTTGTGCTCCATCATCTCCTGGTGGACCGTCTTTCTCCTCTTGTAATTCCAATAATTCAAATGATTGTACATGTTCTGTGCTTGGGATCTTCAACTTTTTCTTCAAAACCTGGAGGGTGTTATCCTTTTCTTCCAGCAGTCTCTTGATTGCTTGGGTGTTAATTTTTTCATTTCCTGAACTTATGACGTCTGCTTGCAACTTTTTGATTTGAATGGCATTGGCCTTATTTTCAACATTTTCATGCTTTAACTGAAATTCTAACTTATCTACCAAAATTTGTAACTTATTAACTCTCATCATAGCTTGTAATAAATCTGAATAAATTATGTCACCAGTTTGCTTGTGTAACTGGATCTTGCATTAGAGGAAATTTGGGGTCTAAAATGGGCCTTAGAAGAAAACGTGCCAAAATAAGTTTTTGTGAGTTGGAATTCAAGAACCAATAGAATTTCAATAAAATAAGTCAACCATAATGGTTGAATTGACATATTTGTCATTAAAAAAAACTACTTTTTTTGTTCGTATTTTCGACATATCTCATTGTGTTTTTACTCAAATTTCGATCGGGAGAGCTCGTTGGATGCTGAATTTGATTCCGCATCCAACGAGTACCCACACTGCATACTTTTGACAGACCCCGCTAGCCCAAAAACAATAAATACCTGAAAAAAAGTGATGATGATGTCATCATCACATTTTTTCAGGTATTTATTGTTTTTGGGCTAGCGGGGTCCGTCAAAAGTATGTAGTGTGGGTACTCATTGGATGCGGAATCAAATTCAGCATCCAACGAGCTCTCCCGATCGAAATTTGAGTAAAAACACAGGGATATATGTCGAAAATACGAACACAAAAAGTAGTTTTTTTCTTTCTTCCTCCAAAATTAATTAATATTATTTTATTATTTTAACTATTATTTTATTATTTTCCTTAGGAGGCCCATTTTAGACCCCAAAATTCCTCTAATGTCTGGCACACCAATCTTGTCCAATCTTACTTCTATTTATGACATCTTCTTATCACTTACCATGGCCAATTTAAAAGTATTTCTTTCCACGTCTCTAGTAGAAACTAAGGAACTTTTTGAATTACTTAAACTCTTCACCCGTGGGAGTAGATTCCTCATCTCTTCTAGGGACTACTTTTGCTTCTTCGCATAACTGGCCATAAGCTCCTCTTTGGATTTGAAAATTGGGCTTGATTCTGAATTATCTACACCTTTGAAAGAAAACTGACTCACCTTTATAGATTTTGTTGGAACTAAAGCAACTTTTTTTAAATCATCTGAAATCTCTTCACTTAAAACTCCATCAACTTGAAAAAAATTGGCATTTTTGTGTGACCCATCTTCATCCACTTCCATGATTTCGACTTCATAAAGACTTCTTTTAACCACAATATTGGGACCATCTGTCACTTGAGATATTGCAACTGGTATAATACTTGTATCTTCATTGGACCTTGGAATCTCCATAAAACGAGACAAATTGGCTGTCTCGGTCAGACCTTCTACAATTTGGTGATCAAAAGGCTTGTTTTTGTTTGCCTGCTTTCTCAAGGAAATTATATGATGGGGATCGTAATTTACCCTTGAATCTTTTTGAAATTCCATGCTCTCCAGCAATTTTTCTATGAACACCAGGGCACCTTTATTTTTGAAAATAAAAGAACCAACTTTGAGAGGGAACTTGATATTTGAAGATTTCTTAAAGGCCCCAAAGTGTTCTTCTTCCGAATGCAATCTTTGCCTCATAAACTCTAATGCAAAAACTCTGGGAGTGAGGAAAGCAGGTAACTTATATGGTTCCCCAGTAAATCCATATACCCTCAAAACAGTGGAATATTTATATAGGAACCAATCTCCGACTCGATCCTCAGGTGAGGACTGCATCATGCATTTCATCTCTTCTAATACCTAGGGTAACACTTCATCAAACAACATTTTGTATATTTCTGACATGATTGAATTTGCAAATTCAAACATGTTGATTTGCTTGGGCAAATCTGAAGAGAAGATGGTATTTAAAAACTGTAATTCGGTGATGTTTGAACATAGCAATATGTTCAACAAATAAGTTTGAAATTTGAAGAATCTGACCTTTGGAAATTCACTCAATTGAAGATGTATCTCTTTTGCCAAGTATTCATCTAGACTAAATACATGAATTGACTGAGACTCAGAACTCAATGAACTTATTTTTAATAGAAAACCCAGGATGACTTCATTTACATGACAATCATCATCAAGACCCAAGATTTGACAGACTAAGGATACCACTAATTGAACTTCATCTTTAAAAATACGAACATGGTATGGTAGGAAAAGACCATCTAATGACTGACCCTCTTTCAAGACGATGGACAGGAATTTGCAACAAACTTCAGTTCCACAATTTTTGTACAACTCAGCAAGAATGGACTTGTTTACAGGTTCACGATTATCAGGGTAACTATCGAGCAAGTTTAGGTTTTCACAGATGACCTTGGCATTAATTTTACAGAGTATCCTAGACGTAGACTGAATTACAATGACTCTATGAGAAGGGGAATAGTTAACTACGCACCATTCTACGAATTCGGGAAAATGTAGGGTCTGCTCGATAGCAAAATAATATAAAAACGATTTACAAACATTTAGGACATCATTTCCCTGTGAATTGTATTGCCACAACCTCTCTTTGTCGACTAATACACTTCCTACGGATAGGAAAGGGTCACACACTCCTTTATCCCTATCAACCAGATAATCTTCTTTGTCATCCAAAATACGACTAGACCCTTGCAAATCTTTTCCTTGGTCCATAATTCAGTCGATAATGGTAATTAGATGGATGATTTTCAGGCGTTTGAACCTTACCTGTTACTGTGGCTGCATGTGTTCGAAATCGACTGTTATAGGTTGACAAGCATGCAGGTCCTTTTCATTCATCCGGCGCCAATAAAATAATCCTTGAACAAGTCAACTTTGTTTATATAGGACCCCACTCTGGAGGCCCCCCTTCGGCGGTTTCCTCCAAACCGCTTTTGTCTCCGGAATGCACCACAATCGACCACGTGTACCGTGGTTTCCATTCTGCTACCACCTTTAATCTCCAACCACCACACAAATTCCTACTCTGGATCCATCAATGATCGTCGATGTAAATCACCTTTATTTCCCAGTCGTCGGATCAAGCGACACGTACCCAATTCTGTCGGGCATCCTCGTTTTATGAAACGTGTAAATCTTCATGGTGGAGGCCACAATGACCGTAGATTTCATCGAAGCAGATCAGCGACCGTTGATCTTCACATATCATCGAACACTCCACATGTCTTTATCCTTCTTGCATCTTCATGAAGCGGACACGTTATAGGCCGCTGATCTCCATTTTTTCACTATGCACCGTTGGATTCCGTGACAATTCATCGCTTACTCACCCTTTGTTCATACTTTATACCATAATATTTAACCAAAGTTTGACAAGCAACCATTATTTCTTTTTATCATGGTCCCTTCGAGCCTCTGCTAGGTAGGGTTGTTAACAACTGGCTCCATCTGGGGATGATATCCTCCCTGCGAGGTATCAAATAACTCGTAGACCAGGTGCCTGTCTTTAATATTTCCTAATAACTTCCAGAGAACTTATCTTTTGTTTTTCATAGATATATTATTTTTATTTTTAAAAAGGAATGGCACGCCTCCTGAATCTTAGGGCCTTCACCACGGGCTTCAAATACTTTTGGCCTACCATCTGTATTGACTTGTAAAGAAAATAAGTATTTACAGGCTATAATACAAATTTTACCTTCCTCCTTAGGATAGGTAATGTTTCAGATACCTTCCATTGACAGGGTTACTATCCAGAGGAACCCCGTTCGGATATTCTAGTAGAAATGCATTTTGTCCTCTGTATCCAGCAACAACATATGGACCTACCCACATATGATCAAATTTACCATGTTTGTCTTCTTTAGGAGCATCCCACTTCAAGGCCAAATCATCAATCTGAAACTGTTCTTCTTTGATTCTCCTGTCAAAAGTATTTTTAATTTTTTCCTGATGTAACTACACCTTGTCATAAGCCTTATTTCTTCACTCTTCTAGCTCAATAATCTGGTTTATCCTCCTTTGCATGTGATTTGGTTGTTCTTGCTGATCTTGAAAATATCTCATAATTGGAACACCTAACGACGCTGGAAAAACAACTTCAGTTCCATACACCAGCTGGAACAGAGACATGCCGATTGACCTTTTGGTACTAATTCTGTCAGCCCATAGAGCATACTTATGCTTGGTGTGCCAGGACTTTTTATTATCTTCCAACAACTTTTTGATGATCCTTACTAAGGTCTTATTCGAAGATTCAACTAACCCATTTCCTTGCAGATAATAGGCAGTTGAATGATTGATACTTATATGATATTTGTGATAGAAATCAATCATTTTCTTGGATTTAAAAGCAGCTACATTATCCATTACTATCCTTATGGGGCATCCGAATCGAGCCAATATGTTTTCCTCAAGAAAATCCATAATTACAGTTTCGGTGGCTCTTCTGGTGGGAATCACCTCAATCCATTTTGTAAAGTAATCTGTAGCAGTCAGAATCCATTTATGTTTCCCTGATGAATTGGATTTTATTTCGCCAATAAAATACAAACCCCACTGCTGGAAAGGAGCTTCTACTATTAATTGGATTCAAAGGGAGAGGAAGCAGTTTCCTCTTTCAATCTAAAATTTGGCATTGATGACACTTATTGGTTTCTTTATATACATCTGAAAATAATGTAGGCCAATAATAGCCTGCTCTTAGAATTTTGTTTGCAGTCACTTTCCAAGAATGATGTCCTCCACAATCCCCTTTATGAAACTCTTTGACTGTATGCTGAGCTTCATTTTCTAAAAGACAGTTTAGTAACACACCTCCGGGGTCCTTCCAATAAAGATATTTGTTTATAATACAAAAATTTGCAGCTTTCAATTTTATGGATCTCGCCCTTGACTTACTCAGTCCTTCTGGTGCTTGTAAATTTCGAAGGACGTAAACAATATCAGAGTACCATGGAGATGCCACAAAGTCAGCCATTACTTCCACCTCTGTATCTAACTGATTAGCTTGGCGAGATAGGAAATTAATTTGCAAAGCCTCACAATTTGAATTGGCCATCATTTTAGCTAATCCTTGTCCTTTAACCAGCTTAGTAGGCTTTATCTCTATATCATATTCCAGTAATGTAGCTATCCATTTTGCCCTGCTGCCTTCTGGATCAGGTTGTGTTAAGATTCCTTTTACTGTAGCCGTTCGAACATGTGCAGTTATATGTGAATGTAGAATATATACTCTGAAATCCTTTAATGCTTTGACTAAATCATATGCTTGTTTCTCCATGATGTCATATTTTAGTTCTCCATCTCTCAACATCTTACTAAAAAATGCTATGGGCTGTTCCAAATTCTCATTATTCTTCTACAATAAAACTGCTGCTATAGTATTTTCGGAAGCGTACGAAAATACAGAAAAATCTTCAGTAAAATCTGGAATCACCAACACAAGAGCGTCTAATATTGCTTTTTTTATTTCCCAGAAAGACTTTCTAGCTTCACCATTCCATTTCACCTCATGACCCTTCTTCAACATATTTGTGATATTCATTAAGATTTCAGAAAAACTTGGCACAAACCTCCTTAAAAAATTCACTTGCCCCAAGAAAGATTGTATCTCCTTTTTACTCCTGGGTTCACCTACTTTCAAAATTGCACTCACTCTTTCAGGATCAATTTTTATTCCATCCTTAGATATTATATGGCCCAACAACTTTCCTTCTTCTAATGCAAAATTGGATTTCTTCGGATTCAATGATATACCAAACTTTCTACACTTCATGAAGACTTTCTCTAGATGATGCAAATGTTCATTGTCAGATTTTGAATAGACTGTGATGTCATCCATGTAAATCACTACAAAATTCCCAATTTCTCCTACGAAAGCAATGTCCATAGCCCGCTGGAAAGTAGCCCCTGTGTTCATTAAGCCAAAAGGCATCTTCGCATTCATAAAAGTGCCCTAAGGTGTAGTAAATGCAGTTTTTTCTTGGTCCTCTGGTAATACTTTGATCTGATTATAGCCAGAAAAACCATCCAACATTGAAATTCTCTCAGCTCCTACTACTTTCTGCAAAATATGATCCATCTTTGGCAAAGGATAATTGTCCTTCATAGAAACTTTATTTAAATTCCGGAAATCTACATACAGTCTGATTTCTCCATTTTTCTTTATAACAAGAACCAAATTTGCAACCCACTTTGAAAACCTTAGAGTTACAATGATCTTAGCATCGAATAACTTTTTAATTTCCTTCTCAATGATGGGAAGCAACTTAGGATTTATCCTTCTGAGTTTTTGCTTGAAAGGTTTCTCCCCAGGTTTTATAGGAATAGTATGGTGTATGATAGAGGTATCATACTCCTTGAGATCTTCATAACTCCAAGCAAATACATCCGTGTATTGTTTCATTAACTTCACATATTCTTCTTTTTCTTTTTTAGGCAATTTCTTGGATACTTTTATAATCTTAGGATTCTCTTCAGAGCCAATATTTTTATCCTCAACAGCATTCTCAACAGGCTTTACTTTGGGATTCTTAGCCACATCATTCTGATCAAAAAAATTTTCCAAAGGAATCAAACCCCTTGGTATGAAATTATTTTTCAATTGAATAATATAATTACCTCCCAGGGATCCCTTTAACTTCTCAGCGCCTTCCTTTCCTTTGCCAGGTTTTTCATCATCTTGAAAGTTCTCACCATCATCATTTTTGGTGTCAATGTGAGTATTTGCAAATTCTCCTGATAATTCCAAAAACCTCCTGATCTGCATGTCGTCTTCAAATACCTGCCAATATTTGGAATTGTCAGGAATAGATGGTCTATTCATAATGTCCACTTGATATTCTTTCTGACCAGCAATAGGGGTTTTAAATTTTCCAGCAGCTACCGCCAAAGAATCAGCCACCATATTTTCGTGCCTGGAAACCACTTGAATAGTGTGCTCTGTGAAAAAGTTACCAATCATATCCCACACTTCATTCCTATAAGCACTCATCTGAGGATGTCTTGTTTGATAACTGCCATTCACTTGGTTTATTACCAATTCTGCATCTCCTAAAACTTTTATCCTTTGAGCTCCTAAATCTTTCAAAGCATGCAACCCTAGCAATAGGGCTTCGTAATCTGCTACATTATTGGTGCATTCAAATGTTAATTTATATGATAAATATTTGAAATCCCGAATAGGAGAGATTATATACACACCAGCCCCAGCACCTATTTTTGCAACAGATCCATCAAAGTACATAGTCCATAAACCTTCCCTTTTTTGTTTTGCCTCCAGGGCATCTTGTTCCATTACCTCTTCTTTCTTATTTTCTTCAGTTTTCTCCTGTAATGTGGCCTCTAAATCACATGGGACAGTATCATTGAAAAGAATAGAAGACCCCAAATTAGTATCGACAGCATATATATGATGAACTTCAGGTTTATCCTGACGACTTACTACATAAGGAGTCATTTTCTCACTATACAACCTTCTGCTCCCATCATGAACAGGAATTGTAGCATATGACATATCCATCTATAAACTACCTTTTAATTTCGAGGTCCAAGATCTAGACAATAATACCCCAAACTTAGGTGGAATGTTTTCTACTACCACATCCATGACTATAGTTTTAGATGGTAATTTGTTCAGAGTCACTACAATGTATTTGATCAAACCTAGGCATTTTACTCTTCTGGAGTCAAAAGAATACAAATATTTATAGGGCCTTGTTACTTCTAGTCCCAAACTTTCAACTACTCCCTTCGGCATTAAATTATGTGATGCTCCAGAGTCTAACATAGCATTATGGACCACCATATCATGCACACTCAAACTCAAATAGAAAGGAGGGACTTCTTCATTTTCTAAATTTTCAACCTTTGACCCAAATGAAATAGTAGGATTATCATCATTCAACTCTAAAATATCGTACTGTGATTCTGCTTGACCTTTGACCATTTTTGTTATAGTGTCTCTGTATTCATTTTTTCTCAACAACTCATTGAATGGAACATAAATTTTCAACTTTGAAAGTTCATTTTGCAAATTAAAACCAGAACTAGCCCTTTCTACATCAAGCGGAGCCACTTGATTTATCCTTTTATCTCTTTGTACCTCATTTTCAACTTCTTTGTTTATAAGAGACTCTTTTTGTACTTCTTTTCCCTTTTCTACATTTAGGAAACTCGTGGAAGGCTGACTTGGATTTTCCTTCCCCTTATTTATGAAAACTTCCCTGTTTCTCAATCTGATTTTCCTCTGCACATCATCCATAGCATGTAAATAACCCCTTTGATACTGCTCAGTTTCCCTTTCAAACTCCTGATTTCCACCTTCCTGTTCAAACATGTTGTGTTCTTCTTCAGTAAGGTATATCTCGGAATCCAGCTCTCCAAAAAGATGAGTTTCATTTTCAGTAGGGTCCTCTTCATCAGCAACATAATTCTCAGGAAACGGTGGTCGAATTTGCTGTTCTTCCTGGTTTCTTGGATTCCTCATGTCTCTCTGCCTATTTTGTGGAGGAACGTGAGGATTTGGTATTCTAAAATTGGGGTTCCTGATTTAAGGATCAGCTTGTTCTCTGTTGAACCCCCTACTATCCATAGTTAATCTGTCCATCAACTTTTCCATTGTCTTTAACATCATTTCAAATTTGACACCATTAGTAGAAGAAGAAGCAGAAGGCAAATTTTCTTCCTTCTTCCTCCTATCAATATCTCTATGTTTCATTTTTCCACTTTCCATCATATTTGCTTCTACTTCCAAAGCATCTATAAACATTGCTGCAAGGGTTGTTGATTTTGTTTCCCTTAATGAGAATGCAAAATCGTTGTCAAAGGCTCCAGTATAGTGTAATTTGGCAGCAGCGGTAGAAGGTTTTATATCTTCAAGAATGGAATTATAAACCCTCATGAACCTGCTAGAGAATTCATGGATAGATTCGAAACCTCCTTTTTTAAGACTGTTATACTGAGATAAAAGCTATAAAGGATTTTGTTTGTCATCCCATCTATCTAGAAATGCATTCTGGAAAGCTTGGAAATTCATTATAGACCCATCTGGCAAATCTTTAAACCATTTCTTTGCCTCACCTGAAAAACTTTGGGAAAATAACCACATCTTAACATCTAGATAATCAACTTCTTCCAAGTCGATGAAATCTTCAAATTTGGCAACATGCTGCTTTGCGGTTATGTCACCTTCTCCATCAAACAAAGAAAATATTTGGGAATAATTCTGAGGAAGGTCGTGTAATAAAGCAGGCAAACGCAAGGGAGCAAATCTGGCTGCCATCGGTCTAGGTGGATTCAAAGGGATTGAAGCTCTTTGAGTATTATGAACAGTAAATGTTTCAACTTTTGTAGTTTGTTGTAAATCTCTCCAGAGGGAATCTAACAAATAAGATTCTAATCTACGGGAATCAAACTCGGTATTCTTCATATCAGACTCAGATTTAGTTTTCAACAAACTCATTCCAATATTAACTTCCCATTCTTGATCAATAGGAGAATCTTGAGAAGATGATGTACCAAAGAAAGGAAAATCTATCTTTTCTTTATCTTTTCTTTTAAATAACTTTTCTGGGTCTTCAAGACTTTTTAGAATTTTGGTATCAGAATTACCCCGCGTGTGTCTTCTCGAAGCCAGAATGACTCCTTAGGTTCTGACACATTATCTGTGGAAATTACTAAATTCAGACATTATCTGTGGAAATTACTATATTTTGTATGTTTCTGACATGATTGAATTTGCAAATTCAAACATGTTTATTTGCTTGGGCAAATCTGAAGAGAAGATGGTATTTAAAAACTGTAATTCGGTGACGTTTGAACATAGCAATATGTTCAACAAATAAGTTTGAAATTTGAAGAATCTGACCTTTGGAAATTCACTCAATTAAAGATGTATCGCTTCTGCCAAGTATTCATCTAGACTGAATACATGAACTGACTGAGACTCAGAACTCAATGAACTTATTTTTAATAGAAAACCCAGGATGACTTCATTTACGTGACAATCATCATCGAGACCCAAGATTTGACAGACTAAGGATACCACTAATTGAAATTCATGTTTAAAAATATGAACATGGTATGGCAGGAAAAGACCATCTAATGACTGACCCTCTTTCAAGACGCTGGACAGGAATTTGCAACGAAATTCGGTTCCACAATGTTTGTACAACTCAGCAAGAATGGACTCGTTTATAGGTTCATGACTGTCAGGGTAACTGTCGGGCAAGTTTAGGTTTTCACGGATGACCTTGGCATTAATTTTACAGAGTATCCTAGACGTAGACTGACTTACAATGACTCTCTGAGAAGGGGAATAGTTAACTGCACACCATTCTGCGAATTCAGGAAAATGCAGGGTTTGCTCGATAGCAAAAAATATAAAAATGATTTACAAACATTTAGGACATCATTACCCTGTGAATTGTATTTCCAGAACCTCTCTTTGCTGACTGATACAATTCCTACGGACAGGAAAGTGTCACACACTCCTCTATCCCTATCAACCAGATAATCTTCTCTGTCATCCAAAATACGACTAGACCCTTGCAAATCTTTTCCTTGGTCCATAATTCAGTCGATAATGGTAATTAGATGGATGAATTTTGGACGTTTGAGCCTTACCTGTTACTGTGGCTGCGTGTGTTCGAAATCGACTATTAGAGGTTGACAAGCACGCAGGTCCTTTTCATTCGTCTAGTGCCAATAAAATAATCCTTGAATAAGTCAACTTTGTTTATATAGGACCCCACTCCGGAGGCCCCCCTTCGGCGGTTTCCTCCAGACCACTTTTGTCTCCGGAATGCACCACAATCGACCACATGTATCGTGGTTTCCATTCGGCTACCACCTTTAATCTCCAACCACCGTGCAAATTCCTGCTCCGGATCCATCAATGATCGTCGATGTAAATCACCTTTATTTCCCAGCCATCGGATCAAGCGACACGTACCCAATTCCGCCGGGCTTCCTCATTTTATCAAACGTGCAAATCTTCATGGTAGAGTCCACAACGACCGTATATGTCATCGAAACAGATCAGCGACCGTTGATCTTCACATATCATCAAACACTTCGCATGCCTTTATCCTTCTTGCATCTTCACGAAGCGGACACGTTATAGGCTGTCGATCTCCATTTTTTTACTCTGCACCGTTGGATTCCGTGATAATTCATCGCTTACTCGCCCTTTGTTCAGAATTTATACCATAATATTTAACTGAAGTTTGACAAGAAACCATTATTTCTTTTTATTGTGGTCCCTTTGAGCCTCTGCTAGGTAGGGTTGTTAACACCATCAAGAATTTACTTTCTTAGGCTCGCTCAAAATCCACGACATCGTACCAAGACGATGTCTTTTGGCGCCATCCCATGTGTTACAGTTTGGCAACATTCTCCCTCTTTGGTTCACCTTTGTTCAGAGCTTTCTGCAATGAGTCTTCCTTGGATCCCATGAATACCAAAAGTATTTACCTCCCCAAGCATTTCCCATTTGCATTTACATTCCCGGTATAACAACAATGATCCATTTCCCTTCAATCTGTTTCACTTGCTTCCAGGTTATCCCTATCATCATACTCTGAACAAAGGAATTTTGAGTCCCCCATACTCTTCCTGCCCCTATTCCCCCATTTCAATGCATTAGTCCCCATATTTTCCCACACCTTTGGTTATCTCCCTCGTGCTTCTAGTCAAGGAAACATCATTTCCTTGGTTAGTTGTAGGTCTCCCTCTGTCGACGACAACACATCTATTCTATAGGATAGACCCAGAGGTCCATGTATCTTGTTTTCATTAACCTCATTGATGAGTTCCTTGGACCACTTGAGAGGATTTCTTAGTGCCTTTCGGGATGGTTGTGTCTCATGTGCTCGACTTCAGCCACATCATCGCACCATTGAGACTTGTACAAGGTATTGGTATGTAGACTATTTGGTCAAAGATCCCAGTTCTCACCTGACTCTAGCATATTGGTGAGTCTATTAAGGGACCCAGATAGGTTCATGTCCCTTTTGATTTCTGGGTTGCATTGGATATAGTGTTCAAAAGCCCCAAAGCAGTGCGTCTATATAGATTCATTATTGATGCAGCATATTGTACCACAGAGAATTCGACTCTCCATCGGTGATTCCTTACAGTTATATACACTTCCAGATCCAATAGATCATCAATTATGAATATATAGCATTCCATGAGAATGAAATGGGTCCAATGTATCAATTCTTTAGATCAATATTGTATGCAACCTCTCATTGAGGCAACCATTACATAACAACAATTGTACATGATCGGCTCTTTCATTTTGGAGCCTTGATCACATTATTTTGACATGGGTATGCCCGCCTCATCCATATACATGTCACACATTCTTTTTATGTCACCCATTGATGGGAACCAAAATTAATACAAACCAAAAGCCACCATGTCCCAAAAAAGGAAACACTGCTTCTTCATAGGTCTCTCCACTATCCTAATGATCCAATGATGTCCATCGACCATACAATGAGCTCTTGCCCTCACACATCAGGGGGCATTCTGTTAATGGAAAAAATTTCTCAACGTGCTATGTCTAGCCTACACCATTTGTAGACATCCATTTCCTAACCCATTTGACTCCCACACCCATGTTTAGCCTATGTTTTTCTCCCAAAGGCTCAAAAATAATTAAAAAGGGCTTAAAAAACCCCAAAAGAGCCAAAATAGCTCACCAAGGAGCCAAAATGCTCACAAAGGGGCTAAAAATCCCACAAAGGGGCTAAAAGGCCCAAAAAGGGGCTAAAATCCCCCAAAAGGAGCTAAAAATAAGGGAAAAGGGCTTAAAACCCTAGGTAGGGCCCAAAACCCTGACTAGTGGCTAAAATCCCTAAGTGGAGAAAAAATCTATAAATAGAGGGGTGGGGGTCACAATCAAACATGATCCTCCTTCCTGTCATTATAATGCTCGTATGAGTACCTTGAGAGACCTTTCACTCTCAAGCTATTCATCCCCCACAACTCCATTCCTCCATTTGCTCATTCCCTTGGTGTGTTGAGCCAAATCTCCACCCATTCCCAGCCTGTGGAGAGGCAGCTTCTGAGTTTGGGCATGGTGGCCGAATTTCAAACCATATAGGAAGGTATAATGATTCATCTTTGTTTATTTATTTTGTAGTCCATAGAAGCTTCATTTTTTATTTTATTTGCTAATAGTTTGCTACATCTTGTCTTTTTTCCATTGAATCTACCCTTTCCTCCTCTAGACAGAAGGGAGGTGCAAGAACACGTAGCTATGGATTTAACCCTACTACAATGAGAAAGAAGAATTTAGAAACAATCAATTAATATGTGCATCTATACGGGATGAATCCACCATTAACTTTAGAAGAAATATCTTGTGAATACTTAAAAGCAATGGAACATAAAATATGAATATGAATTTTGATCCATTATAAACTCATTTAAGCATGAAAAAGATAACACAATAGAAGATTAACAGGAAACACATGCACATATAAGAAAATAAAGTACAGACTGAAAAAGAGAATAACACAAGAATCTCTATCAAAAAGGCCTGCTCGGCTCTGAAATTTTATTAATCTTTAAATTTTAGTTACAATAGCAATATCTCTCATAGGTTCCGACCCTTATTGCATTGCAATTTTTTTCTTAAATACAAAATATTCTCCATGAGTTCATAACTACCTCTATCCTAAAAATAGGCAAAATAGTTTCCTTATTACATATGTCATATTTCTCCCTAACTAACTGTTGCTCAGAAATAAATTACAAAATTTAGCTAAACTAGTCTTCAATAGTATTCAAGATTTCTTCACTGGCGCAACCTGTATTTGGTATTTCCAAAATTTTCAAGTGTCTTCCACTGATCGATAGTTGGAAGCTCCAAGATGGCCATTTCTTTTTACAATACCCTTAATTCCACATGGTCCATGTAGGATATTTCTAGCAGCTGAGCGCAAGTAGTTTTGAAAGTATAAAATATTTCAAAATCCTCAGATAGTTTTTCAACTATTGTTTTTCCATACATGTATTGATGCATGTCTTCAAAATTTTGGTGATCTAACCTACACCTGACTAATTGGGCATGATATTCCACAGGAGATATGTTATCTCTAGGGTTGTTCCTCCTGCTTATTTTTAAAAAAAATTATTTTGATTGGTTTTTATGGTTTTTAAATTTTACTTTGTTTCATATTTTATATTTGATTGGTCACCATTAGGGTTCCTTTTGTTACCTAAAATCATCAAAGTTTCCATTCATTAATTATGAGCTCATGTATGTGCAAAAGAGTATATGTTACAGGGTGAATTTTTACAAACTGGCAGCGTCCTTCCAAACTGGCAGCATATTGATTTCTAATGGTAGAATGTCCACATGGCATTTATTGAAAGGTTCAAAAAGTCCAGTAAATATTATGAGGATTGGGAAATGGACAGTTGGCTCTCAAATAATGGTGACAACTGGTTCTTAACAAAAGCAAATACCTGTGGTCAGAGTGCTTTTACACTCAAAGATAGGGTCCAATCTACTATTAAAGTTGTGAAAGTTGAAAGAACACTTAATGTTGATGTATATGTAACTTCGGAATGTATTCTTATATGTATTTTATATATTGTAACCCGATGTTTATTCCGGGATGTTTCTATTATGTATTTGAGTCATGTGATCATGCCCCGATGTTCCGATCGGGAAGATTAATAATGTAAACAAGTCATATCAAGTCATTAGATAAGTCCCCACAGTTTCGGGGCACTTGAGTTATTATACACTAATTAAGGTGTAGGCTCGAGTAGTAATTGTTAGGTTAAGCCTACGTGTGAAAATGAAATTCAAGTGAACGGATGAATATAAATAGAGAGTGAGAGTCTCTCTATTTATCACTTGTACATCACATCACTTGCTCTCTCAAGTGTGGCGCACTAGTGGAGAAGGAAATATAATGGGACTAGAAGACTACTGCTGTCGGGAGTGCATCTTACTGTTTTGGGGTCTTACATCTTGTGGTGATTCTATCTTTGAGGAAGTTGCGGGGTTTTCTCCATTTATGGTTTCCCCGATCAAAACTCTTTGTGTCTCTTGTCTCTTGTGGTGTGCTTATGTTATTGCTGTGCTTGTTATTCTCTCCGTGAAAAGATCCTAACATAATTCTAGCTTAAATGTTGAAAAACTAACATGGTATCAGAGCTAACCTGAGAAGAAGACATTGTGTAGCTACAGGAACTAGGGCTTCCTATTTTGCGGATCTTCCTCCACAGATTTTCAGCAAAAGTATGCTAAGATGACTCTCCATTAAATGGTGCATCGTTCTGTCGATACGGAATTCAATTTCAAGCATTTTCAGTTTCGATGTGGAAATTAGGGCTTTCTACAGAAGAGGAATTTTTGAGTGAGACCAGCATAGGATTTTTCTCCTCATCAAAACCGAAATTTAGAGACCTGGATCAATCAATTTGGTTGGGTGAAACTCCGGGAAAGTCAAACTTTAGTTTGACCCTGAGCTAGGAGAAACCCTAAATGTTAAAACTGCTAAGTTTTGGTACAGTCGCTATATTCAGAGATTGACGAAGTCTCAGATGCTGAAAATTACAGGCGCCGAAGATACAATCCTGATGAACACTTTGTCCAAAGGTCAGCCTCTGATTCGCTATATTCTGGGAGATATGATCTCTCCAAGTTAGGGTTCCATCCTCTTCCAGAAATAATCCATAAACAAGACACCTGGGGATATCTGCAATATCTTCAGCTACAGAGGTCCAAATGGAATTCCTGAAGATGTTATAGAAAGGGCACGGACTGTACTATCTGTGGTCCAAAGGTCAAACTCAGAAGATGAACCAGTGACACGTGGAATTCCGTACAACTTCGCTGTTCTGAACAGTCCAGTAACAGGTCACCTTGGGAAAAGGATCATAAATCCCAAATTGTGAAACCAATTCTGATGAAACCTGTGGTGGTGGATCAGGGACATGTGAGGTTACCTCAGTGAGAAAGTTTAGACACATAGGATCAACAATTTCGGATATATCACAGAAACAGTAACAGGCATTTCTCCAGAAGAAATCAGAAAATTAGGGCTTCTTGTTCTGGGAGTTTCCCTTCACTATTTTCAGAAAAGGAGTACATTGGAAAGCTCCATTTGAAGAGATCTATCTGTTCATCCAATAAGATCTGAAAGATTCCAAGTTTTGAAAATTAGGGTTTCTGTGACAAACCCTAGATCAACGTACTCCGGGACAAGGACGGACACCTCAAATCGGTAAGATCTAATCCTTTGCTATTTCCATTTGAGGTTCTCATTTCAATATGATATATCACATCAGATTAGTTAAAAGCTTGTAGAAGTTGACAACTTCCAAACCCGGAAGTATATGATCTCTCTGAAGAAAATGGATTGGACACCTACATGAGTATGGAGGTTCCAGTTTCAGAGGGAGACGAGGCCAAAGAAGACATCATGCTCATACTGCAGAGGATGATGAACCATCCAGAAAGAGATCCAGATATGAAAGTGAAGATTCTTCAAGCGAGGATGAATATGTTCTAATATCAGCTCTCATAGGTAACATTACTCATGGAAGTGATGATTGGCTTATAGACAGTGGGGCTTCCAAACATATGATGGGATTCAAGGAATCCTTTGTAAGACTATCAGAACATGAATCACCTCACAAGGTGAAACTTGTAGATGACTACCAATATCCAATAAAAGGTAGTGAGGAATCTTCACACAATCTAGACTCTGGAATGCAGGTTGCATTCATAGATGGTGAAATCATCATGTGGCCAAAAGGAAAGACTATCGATGATGTGGCAGTGATTGGAGAACAGGAAGGAGGCTTGTATGAATTGAAGGGCCATCCAGAACAAGCCTTGATCCATGTAGAGCCAAATGAGCTTTGGCATAGAAGGCTTGCACATGTGCATTACAGAGCACTACCTATTGCAAGCAATGTTGTTGGAGTTCTTCCTGAATTTCAAGCTATTTGAAGGGAAGAAAAAAATCAGAATATGACCTAAAGAAACCAATTGAAGAATGTGAAGATCTAGAATGCAGAAACCATGCAGTCATAAGAGTCTCTCAAATCAAGAACAACTTGAAGCGGTAAAAGAAGAGGTGAAGAATGCAGAAGTGGTGATGGCCACCTTGAATGGCCTCCCAGGATCGTAGAATTCATTCATTCAAGGAATGTGTTCCAGAAGGAAGTGATTACTTTCAGAAGACTCCGTGAAGAAGAAGAAGCTCGAATCATAAGAAGAGAAGAGAAGATGGGAGCAACTGAAGTTCAAGCTCTTTCCATCCAAAGAAGATCCCTCAAGCAATGAGGAATATGAAGAACTCAACTCTTGAAGAACTTCTTATCCACCTCAGCATTTGGATAAGAAACGATGCGACTATGAATGAAGAAGACGATGAAGCTGAAAGCTCAAGAAGGAGTCTACCCTCGAAACAAATGAAGATAAGTATTCAATTGTCATTTCATGATATTGTTTTGTTATGCATTTGTTTATATTCAATTATTATGTTATGCATGATAGGATGTTTGCATTAATGACAGAATACTACTAATATGCATGTGATGGCTAAGTAGCTCATGGGGCTATACAAATTCTCCATTGCTACTTATCTAGAATGAAACCTCTTTGCTGACATATTGGATTAGTGCACAATCTCAATGTTGTCCTGGTAGAGATGGAAGGCATCTAGAAAGTTTCAGTGAGATATGGATGAATGTTGTATTGGCTAAAGTAGTTGCATGATCATATATTTATGCATAAGTATTTGCCAGTATGATTATTCCTTATGAAATGTTTCTAACCATACAATTGCATTTGACTTGTAGGAAAGATCACATACATAATCGCCTACAAGCAAAGAAGGATGAAGACTTGTTCCGAAGAACAAGTGACGACAGTTCAAAGACAAATAATAATATGAGAAGCTAACAGATGGGTGCAAGATGAACTTTTGAAGAAGTTTAAGATAGAGGATCTTAGTATCCAGTGATCCTAGATGGATACTACTTGACACTCCAGTACAGAATGTTTCAGTGCATAGAGTACGGAAGACAGAGGGATTCTGATGCTCCGCTTCAGAGGGAGTGATTGCAGAAGATCCTGAGGTTCGACATGGTACGACAGGATGGGTAGATTACTGATGATTCTAGGCTTTACTGAGA